>LOEQ01015301.1:52699-62972 GCA_001685075.1 Bramus lutescens
TGTCTGATCATACCAATGTGTTGGACACACAGACAGTCTAAGTTCAAACTTGAATAAAGGCTCTTTGCTTTTACATACAGGATTCAGTCTCCTTGGTTTTGGGAGGACACCACAACCTGGGCATGACAGTAGCAAGACCCATAAGCTGGATATCCCTCTGGCCTATGCTCTAAAATATTTTTGACAAACTTCATCCCTCTCTAGTAAAGAAAGATTTTGGATATCCTATCACCTCGAGCTGGCTGTGAACATTTTGTGAATTCGAATGGCCCAAGTTCAGGGGCACTTTTAACCCACAAGTAGCCTGGATAGTAGTTAGTATCACCCATGGAAATCCTGGCCACCCAATTCAAGTTGGATACATTTTGCCCTGGGCTAAGGAAGTTTCTGCTCTGCCTCCCTGGATAAGGGTCTTCATGATCTAGACCTGGCAGGTGGCCAGACTCTCCTAGTTGGTGAAGGGGCCCTCTGGGAACCTGCAGTCCAGATTCAAGGCTCCTCTCCAAAGCCTGCTCTCCTGGAATTTGTTGTGCAAACATCAGGAACTTTTTCAAACCCCATTCTGCAGAAATGCCAGAGGAACCCATTCTGCAGAAATGCCAGAGGAATTGCAACTTCTCAGTACCTCTTATAACCACCTCCATCCATAACTACCTTTGGCATCTGAGCCTCCCACCCCAGCTCAGGACCCTCCAAGACAACCTCANTCCATCTCTCCTTCCTGCTTCCTGTTCCCAGCCCCAGGCATTCTTCAGTCCTCCTTCCTCTACTCCTCTCATCTTTTCCCAGCATCCACCTCCCCAGCTCTGCCTGTATTTTCCTTTCACCCTCCCATGTCCAGCAAGGGGCCCCACCTAGTACTCCTACCCCAGGTACACTCCTCGGTTGGTTCCCTACCAGGTCTCATCATGCCTACTCCTGTTTCCTCTTTGTCCACCCACTGCCATTTCTTCCTAGCCCTCCCCAGTCTTCCCACTCCACATATGGGTCAGGGAATCCCATATGGCCTTCCCATCTTCTCTTCTTTCTGTTCTGGCCAACAGGCCCCCTCTGGCCCTCCTGAGTTCTTGAGCCCCAACTCAAAGGCAACATCTGTCTCTGTCCTTGTCCCCTTGTGACAATATCCTGATGAAACTTATCTTTATATTCCCTTCTCCACCATAGACCTCTTCAGCTAGAAAAGCCAGAACCCCCTTCCATCGTCAGCCCTGATACCCGATTTCTTGATTTCTTCGGCTGATGCTAACATTTTCAGTGAACTCCATATTTGGGATGACACTCAGCAGACTCTCAGCACTTTTTTAATGACCAAAGAGAGAAAGAGAGAGTGTGGATTGTCACAAAGGCCACTGAGACAATCCCTGGAATAGCAGTGCTGCCTGATGAATTGAGGGCTGAAAAGTTTGATTGAATCTTGTCAAGAAGGAGGCCCCCTTGGAATCACAACCCTGAGAGAGGTAGGGAATCACTCAGCGATTACCACTAGACTCTGGTAGAAGGGATGGTAAGGGCAGCAAGCAGGGTCTACATGAATCACCTTCAGCTTTTCTAAAGGGCCTCCTGGAAGCTTGTCAGCTAAATATTCTGGAGCTATATAGATCTAGAGAACACAGCAAATCTCAAGGTGATTAACTTGGCCCTTGTTGTCCAGTCAGCCCCTGAGACATGTAGAAAAATTCGAAAGACAGATGGATTTGCAGGGGAAAATGTGTCAGAACTGTTAGAAATAGCCCAAAAGAACAATTTACAATAAAGAAGATCAAATGGCCAAAAAGGTGGGACAAGCCACCTGTGGCGGCACTGTGGGGCACAGCCATTCTCAATAAGAAAAAAGAACACTACAAAGAAACCAATGTGCCCAAAGGGAAGGGTGCTGGAAGAATGAATCCTGCAGCAGAAACAGGTACACTCTCCATCAAAAGGATGGAGGCCTACCAAGGAGGCAGGTAGCTACCTATCTCCGCCTAAACCAGTCCTGGCTGTGGAAGACTAGGGGGGCTGAGGCTCCTTTGAATTGGGCCCCAGGAACCTATAATGTCAGGGGCAACCTATAGGCTTCCTGATGGACACTGGGGCTACCCACTCAGTTTTGCAGGAGCTGCTAGAGCCCCTCACCAGTCACACAATGAAGATACAGAGGGTGCAAAGCAATACAAATATACCACTGATGGGGCTGTCAACTTGGGTCAAGGGACTGTAACCCATTCCTTTATTGTCATCTCTGAATGTCCCTTCCCATTCTTGGGGCAGGATCTCCTGAGCAAACTTCAGGCCACGATTTCATTCTTCGGAACTGCCCCCTCCCCGCCCAAGTTACAGTTAGGAGAGCCTGCAAAAGTCTAGACTATAAACAGCCCAATAAGTGAGAAGTATCTGCTCTTTCAAAATTGTAATCATCCCCAGAAGAGAAATGGAAAATGATAATCTAAGAAGTTTCCACAGTATGGTGATGTAGGAGGGTCATCTGTCTATGTGTTGNTCCATCTCTCCTTCCTGCTTCCTGTTCCCAGCCCCAGGCATTCTTCAGTCCTCCTTCCTCTACTCCTCTCATCTTTTCCCAGCATCCACCTCCCCAGCTCTGCCTGTATTTTCCTTTCACCCTCCCATGTCCAGCAAGGGGCCCCACCTAGTACTCCTACCCCAGGTACACTCCTCGGTTGGTTCCCTACCAGGTCTCATCATGCCTACTCCTGTTTCCTCTTTGTCCACCCACTGCCATTTCTTCCTAGCCCTCCCCAGTCTTCCCACTCCACATATGGGTCAGGGAATCCCATATGGCCTTCCCATCTTCTCTTCTTTCTGTTCTGGCCAACAGGCCCCCTCTGGCCCTCCTGAGTTCTTGAGCCCCAACTCAAAGGCAACATCTGTCTCTGTCCTTGTCCCCTTGTGACAATATCCTGATGAAACTTATCTTTATATTCCCTTCTCCACCATAGACCTCTTCAGCTAGAAAAGCCAGAACCCCCTTCCATCGTCAGCCCTGATACCCGATTTCTTGATTTCTTCGGCTGATGCTAACATTTTCAGTGAACTCCATATTTGGGATGACACTCAGCAGACTCTCAGCACTTTTTTAATGACCAAAGAGAGAAAGAGAGAGTGTGGATTGTCACAAAGGCCACTGAGACAATCCCTGGAATAGCAGTGCTGCCTGATGAATTGAGGGCTGAAAAGTTTGATTGAATCTTGTCAAGAAGGAGGCCCCCTTGGAATCACAACCCTGAGAGAGGTAGGGAATCACTCAGCGATTACCACTAGACTCTGGTAGAAGGGATGGTAAGGGCAGCAAGCAGGGTCTACATGAATCACCTTCAGCTTTTCTAAAGGGCCTCCTGGAAGCTTGTCAGCTAAATATTCTGGAGCTATATAGATCTAGAGAACACAGCAAATCTCAAGGTGATTAACTTGGCCCTTGTTGTCCAGTCAGCCCCTGAGACATGTAGAAAAATTCGAAAGACAGATGGATTTGCAGGGGAAAATGTGTCAGAACTGTTAGAAATAGCCCAAAAGAACAATTTACAATAAAGAAGATCAAATGGCCAAAAAGGTGGGACAAGCCACCTGTGGCGGCACTGTGGGGCACAGCCATTCTCAATAAGAAAAAAGAACACTACAAAGAAACCAATGTGCCCAAAGGGAAGGGTGCTGGAAGAATGAATCCTGCAGCAGAAACAGGTACACTCTCCATCAAAAGGATGGAGGCCTACCAAGGAGGCAGGTAGCTACCTATCTCCGCCTAAACCAGTCCTGGCTGTGGAAGACTAGGGGGGCTGAGGCTCCTTTGAATTGGGCCCCAGGAACCTATAATGTCAGGGGCAACCTATAGGCTTCCTGATGGACACTGGGGCTACCCACTCAGTTTTGCAGGAGCTGCTAGAGCCCCTCACCAGTCACACAATGAAGATACAGAGGGTGCAAAGCAATACAAATATACCACTGATGGGGCTGTCAACTTGGGTCAAGGGACTGTAACCCATTCCTTTATTGTCATCTCTGAATGTCCCTTCCCATTCTTAGGGCAGGATCTCCTGAGCAAACTTCAGGCCACGATTTCATTCTTTGGAACTGCCCCCTCCCCGCCCAAGTTACAGTCAGGAGAGCCTGCAAAAGTCTTGACTATAAACAGCCCAATAAGTGAGAAGTATCTGCTCTTTCAAAATTGTAATCATCCCCAGAAGAGAAATGGAAAATGATAATCTAAGAAGTTTCCACAGTATGGGCAGAGGATAATCCCTCTTGTGTGACCAAACCTGTGCCACCTGTCATAGGAAAGGTAACAGCTGAGGCTGTACCCATCATCTAGATAAGGACAGATTGGCCTTTACAAATCTTTGACCATTAACTCTGCTACCTTGCTACCGGGTAGCAACCCTGAAGAGCCCATTCACAACTGCCTGGAAATTCTGGATCTCATCCAAGGCACACAACCTGAGTGGACAGATATCCTACTCACCACCAGAGATGTGGGATCTCTACATAGATGGCAATCACTTCATCCAGGAAGGGACCAGTTATGTGGGGTGACAGTGGTCACAGGTCAAAAAGAAGTAATCTAAGCACAAGCCCTGCCTAGGGGTGCATCAACCCAAAGAGCAGAAATAATCGCTCTGCGGGCCATGTGATGGGTGAGCATCTACACTGGCCATCAGTATGCCTTTGCCATGGCTCATGTTCACAGATTTATAGCAAGTGGGGCTTATTCACTTCAGAAGGAAAGACTATTAAAAATAAACATGAACTCGTTCAATTGCTGGAGACCATCTTGCTGCCAGTTGAACTGCCCATAATATACTGGCCAGGACACACAATATAAAAGCCCCCAAACTGAAGATAACAACTATAAAGATCAGGATGCTAAGGAGGCTGTACTCAGGGAACCCAGTCCCCAAACATCCTAGAGCTAGCTGCTATTACTGAGCCCCAACTTAACTTCAACAAAAATGTCCCTGAGTATAATCCAGGAGAACAGAAGTCAAGTCATATTCTGAGTTGGGAGCCCTGGGAAAACCCACAATTGATGGTGGTTCTTGCCAAATGGAAGAATTATTATACCAACGGTGTTGGGCCAGAATTGGCTGAATGTCTTACAGTGTTGCTCGATGCCCTTGTCACCTAAAACATCTCAGAACTCATCTTCCCTCATGTCTGGTTGCCTGGGCACCAAGAAATACTTTAAAACATTTCAGGCTGTTGCCTGACCTATCTATACTCAGATAAATGCAAAAAAAAANAAAAAAAAACGGAATCAAGGTACTGTACCTGGTGAATTTGGGGAAATGGACTTCACTTCACTGAAATCAAGCCAGAACTTTACAGATGCAAACATCTGTTGATCCTTGTCAATACCGTCATGGGCTAGGGAGAGGCCTTTCCATCCCTGATGACCCAGGTAGTAGCCAAGAAATTAATGGAGATCCTCGGACTTGGCCTTCTTCTATCTCTAGAGTCCAACAATGACCTGACTTTCATGGCCAAGTTGTCCCAATTGCTCCCTAAGGCTCTTAACATATATTGGAAACGCCACTATATGTGTGCACCTCAGAGTTAAGGAAAGCTAGAAAGGAAGAATAGAACTTTAAAGGCAATTTTAACTAAATACACTCTGAGACTGGTGGTAAACACCATGATTTCTTGCCTGATGCCCTTCTAAGGGTCCTCTGCACCCCCTATACTAAAGCAAGAGGTAATGCAAGAGTTACAAATTCTCTTTATTATGGCATACAAAAGGAAATGGGAATCCAAAGGGAAATACAGACTCACAAAATACAGGACAAGGTGGAATCTGCCATCTCCCAACGCTCTACCAGGGAGATGTGAACAACCTCACAAGCTTGCTTCTGTTCTGACCTCCCAAGAGAGTAAGGGAGACCTTTCCCTTCCCTTATAAGAGATCACATCCACACATAGAAGCCATGCCCTAAGGCTAGCACCCCAAGAACTATAGGCAGAAAGGAATTCCCACAATACTATATGAAAGAGTCTATGGAAGACCACCCCCCATGATTCCTCAGGTGCACGCTGGACCATTATCAGATTGCTCCACTCTAATCTCTGAGTCCTTCAAAGGATTGCAATTAACTTTGGATAAGATTTCCTCTAGTCCAGACATCTCAACCAGCCCCCTGATCACCAGTTACAGCCCAGAGATGCTATGCTGATTTGCTGCTTCAAAACTAACAGGCTTGAACCTTTGTGAAAAGATCCTTACGTGGCAACTTTCCAGACTCCCACTGCTGTCCAAATCACTGATATTCCTCCCTGGATTTATCAATCTCACCTTAAGAAGGCACCAGAAGTTCAAGCAAACCCAAAAGTAAGATTTCTAATATTTAAGATTGCTCCTACTTCCTTATAACTGCCTTTCGCTATCACTATGCTGGTTCTCTGGCTAACAACTATGCTCCTATTTGCCTTAGGATCTGATCCTGACTGTTTTTTAACTGGGGAGACAGAAGGTTCACCTGCTATAGGAAATGTCCTAATATTTAGTTAGGGCCAGGGACTGTTCCTACCCACCAGACCCTATTAGTTGACTGAAGGAGGAATAATAAATGGTTTTTACACAAATGGAAGGAGGGCAATTGGGATGGGCTAATTTGACTGGCCAATTCCAACTGTGTTGGTCAGAAGAGAATGGCCCCATAGACTCGTGTTTGAATGGTTGGCCTATAGGGAGTGGCACTATTAGGAGGTGTGGTCGTGTTGGAGTAGTGTGGCTTTGATGGAGGAAGTGTGTCACTGTGAGGGCAGGGTTTGAGGCCTCCTATGCTCAAGCTATGTCCTGTATGTTTCTGCTGCCTGCAGATCATGATGTAGAACTCTCAGCTACCTCTCCAGCTCCATGTCTGCCTGCACACCACCATGTCCTGCCATGATGATAATGGATGAAACCTCTGAAACTGCAAGCCAGCCCCAATTAAGTGTTTTCCTTTATAAGAGTTGCTATGGCTGTGATGTCTCTTCACAGCAATAGAAACCGTAACTAGGACAATAACAATACAGACTTCAACATAATTAAATATTCTTTAACAAATTCTGATAGTGGAAATTACAAATGTATCAAGATGATAAAGGGAAAACAGGACTCCTTGGGTGCTTCCATAAAAATTAATATACCTAAAATGCCACTATCTACAGTAATAGATTTGATAGCAATCTTTGGCTCCACCTAGCATAAAACAGCAGACATACAAGTTTCTTTTGAGCCAAAGGGGATCCTTCAATTCTCAGGCTCCTGTGATAAAAATTTATATGGAATAGAAGTCACATGTAAACATTATACCAACTTAACAGGGAACTCAGTGGAACATGCTGCCCCATAAACATTCNCCCCCCAGCACTATTTCCAGTCATGTACTCCCCAAAGGAAAACAACGACCCCTGGGATGAACATTTTTCTGTGGGAATCACACCTATTCTGCCCTCCCAGTGGGTTGTAAGGGCATACGTAGGCTAGAACACATCACACCTATTTATTTCAGTCAGTTCCCACAATCTGTTGGTAGGGTTCAAGGTCTCTCCCTGAAAACTGTGATGGTGCCCTACATATGCTAGATCCCACCTCAGTAGCAGTCACAGGTGCCTTTGAGTCACCCGTCTCTGGATTGGTTGTGCAGATGCAAAGGGAGAGTTCTAAAATAGCCTGCTTAATAGCTAAAACTACTAATGCTACAGCAAAGATATTAGCAGAAATTAATCAAGAAATGGGAGAATTAAGAATGACATCTTACAAAATAGAGCTACCACAGACTTTCTATTGCTCAAACATAATCTTAGATGTTAACAATTCCATGGAATGTATTATTTTAATGTGTCATATTTCTTCCACACCATTTGACAACCAAATCAATGACTTATGTAGGGAAAGAAAATCTCCTAGAAACAAGTTGATTAGCCCTCCTAACTTAGATGGTTCTCTTTCTTCATCAGTCCCCTGATAGTTTTCTTATTAAACATAATATTTGGGACCTGTGTTTTTCAATACCACCAAAGATTCAATACCAGAATCCTGTTCACACATCAAACCGTGCTTGCTCCCTTGTTGAAGATTTGGAAGGGCTGTGCAAACCAAGGGGAGACTGTGAAACCAGAGCAGGACCAATGCTGCTGTTCAGTCTCCATACCTTACAAGCATGAGTTTCTGGTTCTTAACCCTAATGCACCCTGCAAAACATGCTTTTCAACTTGCAGTGAACTTGTGATCTCATGATGTATGTCCACGCTTTGCCTTGTTGAACTCGTGACCCCATGATATATGATTTCTCTTTGCCTTACAAAATACGTATTCAGGATAGCTTGATCTATACACTGTGAGCACCTACTCCATAATGTATGACTGCCCTTCCGTATGATATGTATTTTTACTTTTATTCTTACCTTCATGGTAGCTTTTCTACTAGTCAATTATCTTGCCCCTGTAGACAAGCTTACAACTGTTCTGTTTTCTACTGACCTTAACTTTTCCCCAAAAAAAGGGACCTCGAAAAGCCAGTTAGGGGCTGCTCTTTCAAATCCAGACTTAAGGTGAGACAGCTGACTGGCCAGTCCCAGGGACACCTCAAAATTAAAGCTTACTTTCATGGGACAGTCATGGATTTGGTCTTTCTCCTTGAATATTCAGGTTTAACATCACTTGCCAAAATGAAAACAAGACCTAATCCATCAAAGTCCTTAAACGTACTAATCTTGTTCTTTGGTTTCTGTAGCCACTTATGGCTAACTGTTCTTACTTACTGAGGTATGTTAACCAAAGATAGAGTTTTTGTGCTTAAATGCTCACCCTGAGGAAGGCTCAGGGGCGACACTGGGATCCTAAACACTCAGGGTAGTCACTACCCAACTAATATGTCTTTTTATTGGCTTATGTGTCCAAGTAGTTTTCTCTGGTAGATACCCTACAATATTTCTGGAGATCCCACTGAGATCCCCAGAGATCAGCCCTCAAGACACTGGGAGTCTGGGAGACCCTCAGAGCAGGAAAGAGTGTGCCGGCCTAAGGACTCCTAGGGAGTACACAACCTGACAGAGTTCCAGGATCCCAATACCCCCTGTGGTCAACTGCCTAGAGCTTCAGAGGAGTCCGGCACTTCCACCCCAAAAGGAAATAGATTCAAAAGTCACCTGGTCTGTCATGTCTGGGGGTAAGTTTGGATAAAGAGCCTTCTGTTTTGGACACAACGAAGAGGCTGAACACAGTATCTGGGATCTGTGTGTGTCACTGGACTCCCCTGATCTGTTCAGGTAGATGAATGTGTAGGGGCCATCCTGGTTGTCTTTTCTGTGTCTCTGTGTGTCTCTGTCAGTTTTGTTAGTGAGAAAAACAGAAAACTGAAAAGGTGATTAACTTGTCCCAGACAGCAGCTGCCCAGTGGGTCCTTGGATGACATCCCTCAGGTTCAGGGACAGTACTGAAGTAATCTCCCCTTCTGATTGTTGTTGCTATGGTGACAACAACAGCAATGGTAGGCATGGGCCACCATGTCCCAAAGGAGAGTTTTGCATATGAGAATAGATATGATGTCTGTTTCTCCTTCAGAAAAACTCCAGACCTTCTATGAAATCAATTGCCTCTCTTTTAGAGTCAGGTACCCAGTGATGGTGCAGGCTGTCTAAGACATGGAAACCTAGTCACTCAACCAGCTTCCCTGTAGTGACCAGAGGCTTTCTCTGGTTTGAGAACCGCCTCCTGGCTTAAGACATGCCTTCTTGTTGAGGAACTTTTCCTTTTGGCTTTGCCAGATCCCCCATAAAAACCCCAAACCTGTTCTCTCAGCCCCACCAGAAGAAATTGATACCACCTCTACCACACCACACTCCTACCCCAACTCCTAGAATTTGTTTCATTGCTTGGCTCCCACTCCAGGTCCTGGGGTCCCATTTCCTATGTGGATTTAGGGAGGAGCCCTCTCGCATCTAAGCAGAATGCACACATGAAAAGAGAAATAGTCTCCCTCTGGTCCATTCCCTGCTGGAGCTTAGCAGCCTGCTAACCCTGGAGAATTGGGAAACTAGTTCCCCAAGGCAAAGAAAATATTATACTTCTTTCTCTTTCATGGTTTATGTCTTCCTTTCAACCAATGATCCATATGACTGAAAACTCAAAACCCACCATTCTCTGGGGGAAAAAAAGTATAAAAGCCACCCCAGGCAGGGGGTTAGTATGCCCAACAGTGACCAAAGTAAGAAGACTTTTGGACAATTTTCACCAGCCTGGCAAAATTTTAACCCTTTCAAATAGGATTTAAAATAGGTGCTAAATAGAACCTTCATCTGG
>LOEQ01015304.1:6789-22581 GCA_001685075.1 Bramus lutescens
TACCCCTTTAATTCCCAACTGGTGTGGGATTGTTTATGACTTACGCCTTCACTGCATGGCCAATCAGCGTTTATTTAAAACATGATTGACAGAATACAGGCTATTCTCCCGCACCAGGTAACTTCAGTAAGGTACTGGAAACAGCCTCCCTTCATTTTTACGTAGAAGACCTTACTCCTAGGATTAGTTGCTCTGCTATTGGGTATTTATCCAGCAGTCACAGGGTTGTAGTGTAGAAGGATTTCAGCTCCAATTCTGTTTTCTCCCATAAGTCCTTAATCAGTTGTGATTTCTCATTGGAGGTGGTAGTTTTCTGCTGAGCTGCGTCAAACCCTCCAGGTGGAATTGTGATCACCAGCCACAGCTGGGGTCCCTGAGAGCAGGTTGTACACCTTCTCAAGCAGCCTAACTTTCTGCTAGGTCATGGCTGATTGAAGCCATGTTCTTTGAAGCTTGGCCTACTTGACCAGTTTGACCTTTTGTTTTGTATTTTTTATTTATTTTTGAGACAGAGTTTCACTATATAGTTTTGGCTGCCTGAATCTACCCATGTAGACCAGGCTGACCTGGAACTTACAGAGATCTGCCTGTCGCTGCCTCAGAAGTGCTGAGATCAAAGGCATGTGCCACACAATGTGCCTAGTTTAGCTTTGTCTTCTGGATCAGCTATCTTTCTCATGATTTGAGGGCTGGAGGTGAGGCATGCATGAGAGCTTCTAGTCCATGGCTGCAACATTAGTAGCACTGCTTTCTTCTGCTTTTAGCTCTATCTGAAGTCCCTCCTTTCCCAGCCAAGCTAAAAACCCATTTTTTTTAGGCATTCTCTTTTCAAATGAATTTGCTTCATAACATTTTTGAACTCTCAACAGGAGAGGTCTTGCCTTTATGTGGTCTTATGTTTGCTGTTGTCCCACTGCAAAGTCCATGGATGAATGTGTGTTTGTGTGTGTGCACGGGCATGTGTGCATGTGTGCAGTATATGCATTTTATGTGCTCATGTGTGTCCACATGTGTGTGTGGGCATATCGGCATGTTTGTGAGTACACATATGGAAGAGGTCAATGTCATATGTCTTTATTACTCTCCATCTTAGTTTGAGACAAGGTCTTTAATTCAACCTGACTTGATTGGTTAGTTAGACTAGCCAGAAAGTTTCAGAGACCCTATTGTTTCTGTATCCCAGTGCTGGGGTGACGGGTGACTTTAGAGTGCTTAGCTCTTTATGTGGGTGCTGGGGATCCAAACTCAGGTCTTCACACTGGTGTGGTGAGAACTGTACTAAATGGACTTCCTCAGTGCCCATAATTTCTTTTTAATGGTGCTTTTTCTGCTCCAGCATGGTCAAGCCCTTTAAAAAAAAAACTGCACACTTCTATTACCTTTCTGTTTTTCTGACTAAGACTAATAAGTTTGGATGTTATGGTGCCTTGAAACAACTGAGTCTATTATTTTTTAATTCAGGCTCACTCAAACTTTCGGAATGTGGGCCGAATGCAGATTGGATTCCATGCCAGGGTATGGCATAATTGGACTCTAGCCCAGTTCTCGGAGTCCTCATTGCCTTCTAGAATCCCACGAGCAGTCTTTATGTCTGAATTTCTATTAGCACGGCTCATTCATCTCTGCTTAGAGCATTCTACAGCTCAACTCCAAACTCTTCGGCGTTCCTTCCACCAAGCCGTTCCTGAGGCCTGAGAGCTACACGGTCAGGTTTATCACAGTGCTGACCCGCTTCTTGGTGCCGGTTTTCTGTACTGGTTCCTTTTCTCAGCCCTGCGGCTAAAGACAAGAAGCAGCTTAAGAGAGAGGAAGTCTGATTGGGCTTATGGAGGGGATACAGTGCATCAAGGCCGCTCCCTAGGAGCTGTTTGTGGCCAGGGCAGAGGAAGTGTGAGGTGGCTCTTTCCATCACGTCTGCAGCCTGGATGCCACGAAAGTGACCAAACCAGAACTAGAACCGAGCTAGAACCTTCAAACCTACCCTCTCTCTCCCGGAAGTGACCCGCTTCCTCCCCTTAGGTCCCATCCCCAACCTTTCTGCATCTTTATAGAGCAGCTGTATCATGTGGGTCCGCATGAGGACTTCCCATTCTAACCATAACAGATACCAGGATGTAGGTGCTCTCTCTTCTTCACAAATACTTCATAAATACATTGCTTTCTTAACCAGGTCTTTTTTCCAAGAGAACTTTTAAACTTTCAAACAAACCAGCTTTCTTTAACGGATATGATTCTATTAGTTTCCTTTGATGCCGTACCAAAATCATCGCAAATTTAACAATTCAACTCAACATAATGTATTTTGTTGTACATTTTCACAAATCAGAAGTGTGGAGCTGGTGTCTCTGGGTCGAAGTCTGAGAGGGAAACTTTTATCGTTCTGTGGCTAAGTTGTATTCCTTGGCTTCTGCATTTCAGGTGTTAAAATTGGTGGGATATGGTATACAACAGAGATGAAAAAGACGTGCAACTCAGAAAAAATGAATTAGTTTGATGTTTGTATAAAATCAGATGAAAAGAGTCTTGGTGACAGGGAGGTCAGTGTCCCACGCTCCAGTCTGCTTTGCCACATTCCCTGCTGTTGTTATAGTTTCACACACATTTCCCTTATGAGAATACAAATTGGCCCTACTTGGGTAGTGTGGGTACTCTCTCCACTCCCAGATTTTCCCTTAATCTCACCTACAAAGGCCCCCTTTTAGCCACACGCCACACAGTAACATATTCAAGGTTATGAGCGGTTAAGATATAGACATCATTCAGCAGACCTCAGGGAAGCTTTACTCTAAGTGTAAATTTTAACTGCATTTTAATTTTTGCCTTGCTGAATTTTTGGGTGTTTTGGTTGGTGGGGAAAAGCTAAGATTTTAGAATGTTTGAAAACTGTTGTATTTTAAACTTTGATGACAATACATAATAAGAGTGTATTTAGATTGGCAAGAACATGCTGCTTATGGAAGGCAGGAGGAAAGCTGGTATTTTTAGACAAAAAATGAACTAGCAACTGTTTATATAAAAACCAGACAAGAAGAACATTAATGACATTAGAACTAACTTGAAACAGCATGACTTCACAATGCTAAAAGGGCTTCCACTGTGTCTGTGAGGTAGCCTAAGTAGTACTCGGTGTAACTGTGCTGTCTGACAACGAAACACAGCCCTGGAATAGACAGTGGATGCAAATTGTGACTTTTTTTTTTTTTAGCAGTATAGGCCAAGGGCTCTTGGCTCTGTTTTAACACATCAGCAAAACAGAAGGAAAATATTAAAGTACATGTGAAGCTTTTGTCTGGGTTTCTTGATTGTTTGCTTTTTTGTTATCTATCTTTGTACCAGAAAAGAGTTGTAATTTCCCCCCTATGATCAGTGTTCGTAATGGATTTCCTCATGGGTGGTCGTTTCAAGTAAATTTCACCATGGATCCATAATTGGCTTGCTAGAATTATGACCTGGAAACTCCCTGCAGGGCTTGGCCTTCGCCTCCTGGCATTCCTGGTATTTGCCACCTCAAGCTTCATGCAAGTAGTATCAGCTCAGCTCTGAGTGATGAGATTGTTTGCATAATTGTCATTTCCAGTGTTCGAGGAGAAAGCTGAAATCAATGTGCACAGTATCTGAACACCATTTAAACATGACACAGCGTAAGTAAAGGGCTATAAAACCCTTGGCCATCTTCACAATCAAAGTATAATCCACTCCAGGGATAGCAAATGGTTTTAATATGCTCAGCTCTAAGATAAGCGGTGTTTGAAAAACACGTACTAATGTAATTACGTCTATTGAGAAGTCTTCCTGGCTTTTTGCTTACCATTTTTTTTTGATGCGGTAATCTTTTTATTTAGGAACAGATCTGTCAAAAACATTGCCACTCATTCCCACCTTTAAATAAATTATAGACCTTCTAGAAGTGCAGGAGACAAAGTACTGCTCAATATATACACTACAAAATTCATTTGGAGAGGTGCTCTTGCCTAAGTAAAACTGAAAAGAGCCATCATTTTGCTTTCCTGTAAGTTAACAGGATGATTATTTTCCAACGTTAACTTATCTGGATTTAAAACTATCTAGGAAACCCACCGCTGGGCACGTGTACAATGGTGTGTCCAGAGAGATTTAATGAGTTTGGAAGACCCTACCTTGAGGACACCATCCTATAATATCTGGGGTACTAGTCTGTAAGCCCGAGAAGTGAGGTTAGAACCAACATACGTCCCTTTCTGCTCCCTGTCTGCATGCGATGTAACCAGCTGCCTCACCTTGCTGCTGCCATAGTCTTTCCCACAGCCATGTCTGTGCCACCATGATGCCTGATTTTGCCCTTAAACTGGGAGCCTGAACAAACCATTCCTACCTTAACCTTTTCTAGGGGATAAGGAGAGTTCAGATATTTTGCCAGAAAAATTAGAAGAGTTATTAATATTGGATTAATTAATTTAACTGAAATTAGGATTCTAGGGGCTGGAGAGATGACTCAGAGGTTAAGCACAATGGCTGCTCTTCCAGAGGTCCTGAGTTCAATTCCCAGAAATCACATGGTGGCTGACAACTATCTATAAAGAGATTTGGTGCTGTCTTCTAGTGTGCAGGAATACATGTTAGAACACTGTATATATAAACAATAAATACATCTTTAAAAAATAAGAAATTAGGGTTCTAGAATTAAAGTAATTTTCTCTGACAATGATCAATTTGTTTGGTTTTGTCTTCAGGCATATATGATTACGAATGGAAATCTTATTGCTATCCTTGGGCATGAGTATTTTGCATTAATAATCTTAAGCCTTCAGAAGCTTCTTCCTACTACTTTGGGCTATTTTCTTATGTTTTAACAGCATTATTCTTTATCATTACCTTCAGATAAAAACCATAGGAATGTTGGATCTTATTAGCAGTTTTCCACATCTCTTAAATTTTCCTCTCTTTAATCTTCTTTCTCTAGTGCTGAGTGATTTTTTAAACCTCATACTTCCAATGGTAACTGCCATATCACCTGCTTACAGTCTCCCCATTGATAAGGACTTTAAGTCAGGAGTGTTATTTTAACTGGAACTGGGAGAATGTACTGCAGGAAACTCTACTGGAGGAAGGAGGCCAGTAGAGAGCTTTTGTAGTGAGAAGGGTAAGAGATAATGGTAACTTGTATTGGGAAAACACAGAAAGTAGATGAGTAGAAAAAGTTAGGAGTCGGTATACACAGGATATAGAAATAGATTTAGTAACGAAGAAAATAAACACGACAAATACGAGGTTTAGGCTTCGGCTTTGGCATCTGGTGATTGTCATGTGATTCCTAGCAAACAGATCTCAGAGATGGGAGCGTCGCTAGGCATGGACATTGATTTCAGCTTGAACATGATTGAGGAAATTTAGAGTGTCATAAGAACATATTTTAAAAACTGTATTCTGCCAAATTGGGAAATAAAAAACTGGATAATTTTCTTAATATGTACCACTTACCAAAGTTAGTCAACATGGGATAAGCATTTTAAAAAGACATACCCTTAGCAAAGTAGAAGGAGTGATTAAAAGTTAACCAACAAACCAATAAAACAAAACAAACAAACAAACAACAACAACAACAAACCCCAAAATAACAACAACAAACAACATCAACAACAAAATGCAGGGCCAGATGGTTTTTGCACAGAATTCCAGAATTCTACCAGACTTCTAAAGAAGAGTTAACACCAACACTCTTCAAATTATTCCACAAGATAGAAACAGAAGGACCATTGTGCGATTCATTTTATGAGGCTACAGCTATCCATGCCACATAAATATCCACCAAAAAAGAGAATTACAGCCTAATTTCCCTTATGAACATATAAGCAAAATTTCTTAATAAAATGGTTACAAACTAAATCCAAGAACGTGTCAAAAAGATTGCCTACCATAATCAAGTAGGCTTCATCCCAGAGATGCAGGGATAATTAAACATATATAAATTGATAAAAGTAATCCACCATACAAAACAAAGACAAAAACTGCATGATCATCTTATTAGATGCAAAAAAGGCCTTTGACAGAGTCCAACACCCTTTCATGATAAGAGTCCTGGAGAGATTAGGGATACAAGGAGCACACATCAATATACCAAAGGTAGTTTAAAGTAAGCCCATAGCCAACATCAACTTAAATGGAGAGAAACTCAAAGCAATTCTACTAAAATCAGGAACAAGACAAGTTGCCCATTCTCTCTGTGCTATTCAATATAGTACTTAAAGTCTAAGCTAGAGAAATAAGACAACTGAAGGAGATCAGGGGATACAAATTAGAAGAGAAATAATCAAAATATCTCTATTTGCAGATGATATTATAGTTTATATAAATGATCCTTAAAAGTCCACTGGGAGACTCCTCCAGCTAATATACACTTTCAGCAAAATAGCTGGTTGCAAGATTTACTGAAAAAATTAGTTTCCTTTCTATATACAAATGATGACCAGACTGAGAAAGGAATCAGGAAAACAGTACCTTTGACAGTGGCCTCAAATACTATAAGATATCTTGGGGGTAACTCTAGCCAAGAAAGTGAAAGACTTGTATGAAAAGAATTTTAAGATATTGAAGAAAGAAATTGAAGAAGCTGTCAGAAGATGGAAAGATCCCCCATGGTCATGGATCGGTAGGATTAATTTAGTAAAAATAGCCATTCTACCAAAAGCAATCTACAGATACAAAGCAATCCTCATCAAAATCTCAACACAGTTCTTCACAAATCTTGTAAGAACAATTTTCAGCTTTATATGGAAAGACAAAAAACCCAGGATAATAAACACAATCCTGGATAATTAAAAAACTGCAGGAGATATCACCACCCCCAATTTCAAGTTGTAATACAGAGCTACAGTAAAATAAAAGGAAAACATTGTCAAAAACAAACAAACAAAAATGGTGGTCAATGGAATCAAATTTAAAACCCAGACAAACCCACATACCTATGAATACCTAAATTTTGATAAAGAAGCCAAAAATACTTGCTGGTAAAAAGGAAGCATCTTCAACAAATGGTGGTGGTCAAACTGGATGTCAAATACAGCCATTCTTATCACCCTGCATAAAACTCAACTCCAAATGAATTATAGGTTTCGACATAAGATCTGATACATTGATCCTGATAAAAGAGAAAGTGGGGGAATAGTCTTGAACTTATTGACACAGGAAACAACTTTCTGAACAGAACACCATTAGCATAGGCACTAAGATAAACAATTAATAAATGGGACCTCATGGAACTGAAAAGCTTCTACACAGCAAAGGACACCATCATTCAGACAAAACCACAGCGTACAGAACAGGAAAAGATTTTTTTTACCACATTTTTACTACACATCCGATACATGGTTAATATCTAAAATATACGCAGAACTCAAAAAAAACTGGATATTAAGAAAACAACCCAATTTAAAAATATGGATCCTCAACAGATCTAAACAGAGTTCTCATAAGGGAAAACTCAGATGGCTCAAAAGAAACACTTTAAGAAATATTTAACACCCGTAGTCATCAGGTAAATGCAAATGAAAATTACTCAGAGATTTTATCTTACCCTAGTCAGAATGGCCAAGTTCAATAAAATAAATGACATCTCATGTTAGTGAGGATGTGGAG
This sequence comes from Bramus lutescens, assembly GCA_001685075.1. Taxonomy (NCBI): domain Eukaryota; kingdom Metazoa; phylum Chordata; class Mammalia; order Rodentia; family Cricetidae; genus Bramus; species Bramus lutescens. The sequence continues at coordinate 14,401 of LOEQ01015304.1, forward strand.
TAAAGAAAACACTCATCCTTTGCTGGCGGGACAGCAAATCTGCACAGTCACTGTATGAATCAGTGTACTAGTTCCTTAGGAAGATGGGAATCTATCTACCTCAAGATCCATCTGTATCACTCCTGGGCATATACTCAAGGGTCACTTCATCCTATCACAGAGACACTTGCTCAGACATATTAATGGCTGTTCTCTTCTTCATGGCCATTAATTTGAAACAATCTAGATGTTTAGAGGAATGGATAAAGAAAATGTTCAGGTAAATGGATTGAAGTAGAAAAAAAAATGATCTCAAGTGAGGTATCCTAGACCCAGAAAGGAAAATGTGTTATATATTTGCTTATATGTAGATATTAGCTGTGAAATCAATGATAAACAAGCTAAAATCTGTAGAACCTCAGAGGTTAGGTATAGATCCTAAGAAAGGGAAATAGGACAGATAATTATGGATGGATGGGAAGGTGGCTGGAACGGAATAAAACGTGGAATGAAAGGGAAGAATGGGATGCAGGAGGAAATATGGAGAAGACAGCTAAACTTAAGGTTATTATGTTATTATTGACAGCCATTTTAGGGTTATTATGGAAACCTAACAGAGTAGAACTTCCTAAAATGTTTACATATATGAAGGTGATCTAAATGAGATAACCAAGTAATGGGAGACACAGAACCATAGCTGGACATTGGGGCTGTCTGACATTTTCAGAGGGTTAGTCCATTAATGTCATGGCAGGAAGCATGACCACACATAGGCAGACATGGTGCTGGGGAAGGAGCTAAGAGTTCTACATCTGGATCTGCAGGCAGCAGGAAGAGAGAGAGAGAGGTTCTGAGCCTGGTTTGGGCTTCTAAAACCTCAAAGTTGACCCCCCAGTGACGTAGTTTCTCCTACTCCAACAGGACCAGGCCTTCTAATCTTTTCAAATTGTTCCTCCCACTCCATATGAGCCTATGGGGGCCATTTTCATTCAAGCTACCACAACCACTGTATCTCCAATGCCTAGCAACAACCGATGAGTGTTAATTAAATGAATGAATAATCAAATGAATGAGAAGATCTTAACTCATTGGAATGTCTGGTACTTAAAGTAGGTGGGCCCTCCTTTTCCCAGGAGGCTTGAGGAAGGTGAGACCATCCTGGATGTTCGTGAGCAGATCCTCCTCAGCTGTACCCAGGAAAAGGCTAGGACTTCTCTGACCTTGGTATTCTCATTTCCCAAGTGGGAGTGATTGCCTTGTTTATCTAGGAGGACTGCTATGAAGACCAAGTGAGGTCTTGAACACAAGTGCTTTGTAACTGAAAATACAGCAAACAGACTTCAGGAATGTTGGTAGATATTGGTCCATAACGGCCATTTTTCTTAAGTGGCCCATTATTCAGGCGGGCAAGTTTTGACATAACTCAGGTTGATGAAATATATTTATAACATAAAACTTATGGATCAATTTCATCCAAAAGCTATATTCTAACAAATTTTACTTTTAAAATTATCTGTAAACAGAGTATTCTTTTTCTTCCCAAGAGTAGAATGCTGTATTTTTCTTGTGTCTATTCACCGTGATGGCATTTTGGGGATTTACAAATGGGAAACATGTCTTTTTTTCTGTGGGACTGTCTTTCAGCAAGTAAGGACATTGTGGTTTTGTTTTATAGTATGTTGTTGCTTAATTTTGGCTCCATGTGTTTGTTCTGTACCTATTGAGATGGGAGTAAACATGTTTACTGGATAAGGAAACAAAGGCTTTTCAGAGGGATTATTGCTGTGTATTCAGCTGTGTTAATTCCCAAGGAACCAGGTCTGCGTCATGAAACACACTAGCAGGCTCTGGCCAGCAGCCACATCTGTCTCACAGCAAGCAGAATGCCGCAAAGGACGAGGCCAGTATCCCTGGAGCTGGGAACGCTATGACTCTATCCCACTGTACCTACCTCAGCCTCCCTTCCCAAACACAGTCTCTGCATGATAGATGTCTTCTTCCCAGCATCTTTTAAACTGAGTTCAGGGAGAGGGTCACCAGTTTTCCATGACTGGATGTACCATGTGCCATGACATGAGTTTAGAAAACATAGCTTACTATAACCCTAACCCTCTCCTGGGACCTCAGAACGTCCCTCTTAGACAGCTAACTTTTAGCAGGACTTAGGTCAAAATGAGCGTCATCTACAGAGATATGCTCCCATCTTTCATAACAATGATAGGCCCTTTCTCTTGGTGTTTGGTGTTGTGTACCTCTCTGGTTTCTCTGATGTCATGGCTAACAGACTGGGTTAGTTATCTGGGGCCAGTCCAGAGGTAAGAATGGAATACATGCTCAGTAAATGTCTTTGGATAAACTGTTGAATGGTGAGTGCGGACTCTCCTTCATCAGGTCAGGCAGGTCAGGTGGAACTTAGCTTGGAGGAGGTGATGCGAGTCAGCATTTCAATGGGTCAGCTGCAGAAGCCCTGGGCTACTAATTCTGCTCTGCAAGTGGGATCTGGCATCAGGGGACTCCATTTTTTCCCAACTACTGCTTAGTGTCATATGAGTGTTCCTGCCTAGGGATTTCTCTTCATCCACAAACAAAACATCCTCATCAAAAAAAAAATGTTTTTTTCTTAGTGGCACTAAAATTGTTTACCAGAGGAAAGCAATTTAGAAACTGCTCATCTTAATTTGCAGCTAATGAGACCAAATACATTGCCAAATTTAAATTGCCAATCATATGATAATCTTATAATAACACTGATGGTCTCTGGCTCTACACCAACTTTGGCTGTGCCTTAAATATTTGTGCCCACCCCTGCTCTCAAGTTGAGGGTGGGAGGTGCTCACTGGCGGTTTTATTACTTTCCTGACTTCCATGGATGTTAAGAACCAGCACAGACACTTAGAAAGAAGGACTTGAACTCAAAATGGCCCAAGAGTCAGAACAATACATACTGTTATCTGTGTTAATTCTTATGTTACTGTCAGAGAATCATCATCATTTAGTGTGCTCAGCTAAATGCATCTGAGAGCCTTTAGGTGATGAAAAAACAGCTCTAGGCTCCCACAACACAGCAACTGATGACCAGAAAGACATGCTCTTGGAGGAAGCCTAGGCTTGAGATTTTCACTCTCCAGTGCTAGCCCTAATCACTGTGCGTGGGGAAGGGGCAGGGGAATTCAGGTGTGCTTCACAGTTCAGCTAAGACATGGAAGCTTCAGACACATCAGGGTTTGTTTTCTAAGCTCCAAGTGTCATTCTTTGTTGAGGAATGAAAACAATCTCAGACTATACAACAATAGGAGCCATACAAATTGTATGGGGACCCCACCTAGGGGATGATGATCTTTGTAAGAGACACCTGTGAAATTGCTAGTTATTGACAGAACTTTGTAAGGAATCCCAGAGACAGAGAATGGCCTTTCTTTTCATATTAACAATATTTTCTGATGCCAGGATGGAGGGTAGTTCTGAGGCCAAAAATGAAGTACCAGGAACACTAAAGGTCAGAGAAGAAGAAAGGGGCACTGGAGCTAAGGACAAAGGGAGGCTTCAGATAAACCAGACCGTGAATTCCTTAGGCAAACAAGTGAAGTACTGAATCCATTACTGCTGAAGTTGTGACTGGAGTGTAGAAGGCAAGGCAGAAAATCATTAGCACACATTAATCATCTCTCTTTCAACACTAAGAAATATATTGACCCACAAATCCAAAAGGCCATGGAAGAAGCCAGAAGGATTTCTGTGGGGCCCAAGAATTTCTGAAGGGAGCTGCTGTGCTGGAAGATAGAGGAGAAGAGAGACCTGATGGGGTTTGCTTAAGAGCCTCAGTTCTCAACCTTCCTAATGCTGCGACCTTTTAATACAGTCCTTCATATTGTGCTGACCCTCAATCATAACATTATCTTTATTGCTACTTCATAACTGTAATGTTGCTACTGTTATGAATCATAATGTAAACATCTATGCTTCCAAGTGGTCTTAGGTGAGCCCTGTAAAAGGGTCATTCAACACCCAAAGGGGTCAATACCCACTGATTGAGAACCTCTTAGGTGACATTCAAAGAGGTCATGGCCCAGAGGTTGAAGACCTCTGGTCTAGAGAAAGAAATATTGTTTACGATCTTGTGTGGCTCAGAGAAGAGGGATTCTTCTAGACAAACGGGAAGAGATCAAAAGTGATAGAGGCCTTGCACCTGTTCCTGAAGAAGGAAACTGGGGATGAGCTTCTGGCAAGAACAGCTGTTTGGTTTATTTCCCCCAAACCTTGTGGGTAGAGAAAAGGCACACAATATGCAGTCTAGGCCCAGGCTGGTCGCACCACAGCCATGGAAGCTGGGTAAGAAAGGATCACACTGTCTCCTGGGTTGGAGCCCAAGAATGCTGTATGATCCCTGCAAAGGACAGATCTTCAGGCTTCTGAAAGAGAGCTTTACCCTGGGTGTCTAGGTATTACTCTTGTCATAGAGAACGCTGTGATAAGCCCTTTCTGTCCTGGAGGGCTGGGACGGGGGGCATGGGAGGATGTTTAAGGGCCTAGCTTAATTCATGGATATGGTTGTGGTTTGGATCCCGGTCAGCATTAAGGTGAAGTGAGTGAGGTGGTCAGCACATGCGAAGTGTAAGCAGGCATCCACACTCAGGGTGTATAAGTACTCAGTCGGTGGCTTCTTAAGTTTATGGCTTAGCTGCTTAACTCACCTACCCAGTGCTGGCATTTGTTGAAGTCTCCTGTGCTGGCTTTGCATTTGGTAGTTACCATGGCAGTGGGAAGCTTTTTTTTTTTTCCATCTGGTAATCTGGAGAATCTGTGGTCAGCTCTAGAAGGCAGCAGGGTGGGAGCGATTGTGCTGTATGGATGTATGTATGTATTTGTAAAACAATCTTGTTTTACATACCAATCCCAGTTTCCCCTCCCTCCCATTCTTCCCACCCTCTCCCTACCTCAACTCCATCCACTCCTCAGAGAGGATGAGTCTTCCCATAGGAAGTCAACAAAGTCTAGCACATCACTTGAGACAGGACCAAGGTCCTCCCCCCTGTATCTAGGCCGAGCAAGTTATCTCTCCATAGGGAATGGGTTCCAAAGAGCCAGACCATGCACTAGGGATAAATACTGGTTTCACTACTAGTAGCACCACAAGCTGCCCAAGCCACACAACTGTCCGCCCCATTCAGAGGGCCTAATTTGGTCTTATGCTAGTTCTTTAGCTCTCAGTCCGGGGTCAGTGAGCTCCCCCATTTGCTCAAGTCAGCTGTTTCTGTGGGATAGCCCATCATGGTCTTGGCCCCTTTTCTCATAGTGTTGTATTTTTTTTAAATACAACTCTACCACATAGAATGCCATCAAAGAATGGGCTATTAGGAGCCTGCTACTCAGACTGTACAGCTGTTCTTTCTTTGGGAAGATAGAGGTAAGAAATAGAAAGATCTTTAATCATTAAAAGCTAAAAAGATCCCCAAAGGATCAACCTTTGACAGTAACCCACTTATTCTTTTCTAGCTTATAAAAATAAAGGAATGTTTATTTTAGATAGAATTGGAAGATAAACAATAACATATAATTCTAACTCCTCAAATTACTCACAATGACCATGCTGGCTGGATATTTAGATTTTTGCCTTCAACAAGATTAGGATGATGGTCATCACAATGAACAATATTGAACACTGATTTCTCCACATTAGATGCTGTGCTAATTGCTTTACAAATGATGCCCAGCTTGACCTAAGTTATTTATCATGATGGTCAGGAGTCTTATGATGACAGCAATAGTAACTATAGTTTATGGGTATTGACTTGAGGCTTAGCAATGAGACGTAATTTGATAAGGAGTCATAGGGGTAGGGGCCAGGTTTACTTGACCCCACAGCTCAGGAGCAAGAAGATGGATAGTGAAGGGTTTCCCTCTTCCTTCTTCTGCTTCTTCTCTATTCCTTCTTTCTCATTCCCAGTTTACAAAGTAGCCCACAGTGCAAACAAAACAGCCCATCCTGTTCTCAGGGTTGTTACTCTTCCACAGGTCCTGCAAACAGGAAGTGGAACATTGATTCCCTCTACCTCACTTCAACTTCTACACAGCAGCATTTATTGAACTTGAGCCACATAATTTACATAGTTTTGAGAGACAAACTTGTTTGTTTTCTTTATTTTGATTTTATAGATGGTTTTGAGTCTTTCTGATAATGTGTAAAGTTCAGAACCATGAGAAGCTAAGGGCATACCAAAGAGACTGGTACTCCTTCAGATCTAACATTAGATCATGTCAACAGAAGCCACATATGAGTCTAAACAACATGTACTGAGTAAGAATAATGGTTGTTTAGTAATGCAGAAGAAAATATTAGTGTACTTGAAGCTACATCCATAGAAAAATGCGGGGGGGTGTTGTCTTGGTTCAGGTTCTCTTTCCTATTTCATCTTTTCAAAAATCAAGTTTGTTCCCAAGATCCAAGAATCTGATTTGGTTCATTGCTCCTATGGACTGCAGCATACTGAGATCTTTCTAGCACAGGAGATGGGTCCTTTGTTCACCTGAGTTCTGTACTCTCTTTTAAACTCAATTTTTTAGTCAAGAATAAAGTGCTATTTAGCCTTACTTTGGTATGTTCATCTGGGAACTTAGCACTCTGTTAAAGAACTTGAATATAGATTTAAGGAAAATTATACAAAACTGAAAGTATAGCCAAGGGATTATTACCTGAATCTTTCAATGTCATCTAAGGTTGTATTACTAACTTGATAACTTTGGTGATAGGAACTTAGTAAATATAAACTCCCAAGCTCTGCCCAAGACCAGTTGAATCAGGATTTTAGGGGGAAGGGCTCAGGAATCAGTAGCTTCCAATAGCTTGAAAAGCACTGATCTAGAGATGTTTGCCAAGGGCCCTAATCACTCTCTGGAGAAATGCAGTATAGTTTGTGCCATTAATTTGGGCTCAGATCTTTTATAATACTAATAAAAAGGTAATAATTTTAATTTTCTGTTCAGGCATGGACACATCTCCAAATACCGCAATTTTATACTTTCTTTGATATAAACTGGATTTGTATCTGCATTTGTGATTTTACTTGATCATTCCTTTCTTCCCGCACAGCCCACGTAAGTCCTGTCTGCTCATATTCTTCTTGAACTGGCTTTGTCATTCTGGTGGCTGCCTCATTAATGCATTGAATAAAACTTTGACATGCCCTTACTTATCTATCTATATGAAAATTAGGTTTTTAATATTTCAAGAATTATACTGTAGCAGAAGGATAACCAAGAAAAGACAAGATTCATCTTCTTTTCTGACTCCTGATTAAACACTGTCATCATATTCTCTGCCTCAGTCAGGGTCTATTTGGTTACAAACAACAGGAGCCAACTCAGATTAGCTCAAGTGAGAATCATACAGGACGTCTCATAGGACTCAGTTTTAGCAATTCTAACTGGCTCTGGAAGAGAGTAGAAGATTGTTAACTGTTGATTCCAAATGTTTTGTAGGTCCTATTTTTCTCCAGAATGAGTGTTGTCTACTTTCTGGAGTAGTTTCCTTGTTTTCTTATTGGTATGAATGAGGTTTATAAAGGATCGGCTTGGGTTACATAACAAAGTGGAAAGGAGATCACATGATCAGTTAAGTGCCCACTTACCAGAAGCTACAGATTAGAGCAAGCATTCTCAAAGTACCACTGGGCAGAGGAGGCAAGAAAAATGCTGCCCTTTGCAAAGACCATGTTAGAGAGTAAAGTAACAAGACGACATAGTCTTTCAGGGTTTCCTTCCCAGGACACCAGCATGGTCTTGTGCAAACTCATTCCTGAAATCTAATGAATAGGAAAGCCTCTAGGCTTACTCTAAAAACCAAAGTAAAAGCAAAAGAGACTGCTTTAAAAAATCAGTTCAAGACACTGATTTTTTTTTTAAAAAAAAAACACTTTAAATGTGAAATCTATTAAAACCCCCATCTCATGAGGTAGACAATCTCTAATAATGTTATAGTGGCTTGTTTTCAGCCTAAATACTTTTATTCTACTATTTAAATAGTCTGAATAATATTTATAGAAAATATATTCTAAATTTTATTGGCTTGGCATAATGGGAGGTTGTTTGATTCTTGTTCTATGAATAGCAGTGTAAAGTGACACCCTTGACTGGTGAATTTGATTGTGCATTTTAAACATTTACTCACTAATTCTTTATATATATATATATATGATTTTTTTAAAG
>LOEQ01015305.1:3345-15790 GCA_001685075.1 Bramus lutescens
AATATGTGATAGTTAGCCAATAATGGACTGTAGATAATGGACCAGGCAGTGTTTTAATGAATACAATTTATGTGTTGTTATTTTGGGTGTTAAGCTAGCCATGCGGGAGCCGGGCTGGATGAAAAGCAGGCCTGCTCCCTTATGACTACAGGGCACGAGGAAGGAATAAGGAGAGTTAATGAGGAAATGGCGAGCTACAGAGGTTCTGAGGTTCTGAAGCTGTTTTTATAGGTGTGTGAGGTCAGGTAATTATACTTGTGAGTTTATTCTGTTTTGCAAACCAGACATCCAGGGGGTGAGGAAGCAATAAGTGCAATCTTGTCCTAATTGTTTGCAAAAGCTGGATTATAGGTTCCAAAGAGAAAGATTGTTGGATAACTCATCAAAACAATGAAGTGGCTTTCCTCTGTATGGCTAGATAAACTTGGATTGTTTAGCTTTTTAATCGATGTTCTGTTGTATTTGAAAAAAAATATTATATTACCTGTCTAGTCAAAAACTAAAGTGTGTTCTCAGGAAACAAGTGCAAAAACCTAGTGTTCCTGGTTTGTTTGGAGGCTCAGGACAGGTTTTCAGAGTCCTCAAGGAAGAAGGGAGAGGTGAGAGAGAGCTTTCTCCACGGAGAAAGGAGGGGGAGGGGAGCTGGAATGGAGTCAGCCTCCTGGAGTTCTGCTGGCAGAAAGCAGAAACAGGTACAGTGGGGTGCAAAGACACCTTGCTGGGTGCCGGAACTTCCAAGGCTTTTCTTACACTTCTATCACACCCCCTGAGGCTCAGGAAGCGATCATATGCCAAAGGGAGATTTGGGAGCCGTGAAAATGCTCTCTTCTCCCAGGAGTCCAGTGTCATTTGACAACTGGAATTTTACAGGTGAAGTAGATAAAAACATCTCTGTGATGAAATCATGGGACATGGAGCAGGTATCGCTATGAGAAAGGAGAAGGAGGGCTGGGGCAGTGGTTAGTCAATAAAGAGTTTACCAAACATTCTGGAGTATCGGAGTTCAATCCCTGGACCCTGTGTAAAAGTGGAGAGAACCAACTTCACAATCATCCTCTGACCTGCACGCATGCATGCATGCACATATGAATGAATCTACACACCACACATACCTCCTACACTCACATTAAAAATAATACATAAAATAATAATACTCTTTAAAAGCAAAGTAGAAAGTCATTGACTTGAGATTAGTGTCTGATATGAGCTCTAGCCTTTGCACACATATACACAAGCACTTGTACACACTTGCAAGTGTGTACAAGGTGGGCAAGGGTGATAATTTTGATTGGTTCAGATCCACAGAAATGAAAGTCATGTAAACACCAAGGCAGAACCATAGTCATGATACTGCAACCCAAAGTCACCACCGCGCCTGTAGCAGGAAGGCTGAGGAAGGACTTTATCTTAGAGTTTTGAGAGAGAGCATGGTCTGACCAATTCTGTGACTGACTGCATTGTGACAGAGTAGCCTGGTTTAATGCTCCTGAGTCATGGCCATTATCTTGATAGACCTAAGAATCTGCTCTGCTTGTGTGGGATGCTTTGGCTGAGTGAAGTCCAGAGCTGCTCTGCCTGGATGGGATGCTGCTGCTGAGCAACATCCAGAGAAACAAGGGTTTTTTCCATTTTTTTTCAGAGGTCAATGTCACCCTCACCACAATCCTCACATGGGACTGCTCTGGTCAGGACAAATTGTAAGTCAGAGACTTACCAGTACTTTTGGTGATCTCCCTGAAAAGGGGGGATAATGCTCACATGAATTTGAAAGATAAGAAGAGTATTAAACTAGCTACTAGTTACTGAGAATGACCTCATTTTTAAAACCTTAAGGAATACCTGCTCTCCTGTGAATTTTGAATTCTCGTATTTCTACATGGCCGCTGGAAAAATAGATTAGAGGGGAACCTTGTCAGACCGCTGCTTCACCGGGCTACAAAACGCAGGGTTGAGGCCATGGGCCTCTTCTGAAGATCCCTAAAAGAAATGGCTGACATGAGGAAAAGCTCAACTTCCACCATAATAGAAACTACTCCCCATGCAATTCTTAATAATTTAGGGAGAAGGGCAACAATGGAGGTTTCCACTGTTGACTTTACAAAAAGAATCCCAGACAAGACTTGATGCATGGCTTGAATGATTCAATTTAAAGAAATGATATTTTAGGAAATTTGAAAGTCCATGTTTAAGGCGGATCACCTTAAAACATATAATTGGCAAGCACAATGTGTTACGTTCCAGGGAACCATGTGAGCCTGTGGTTTTGTAGTTGTGGTGACCAGTGCCGACTGGATCCCGCTGCCGTTAGCTTATTTTCAGCTCTGCTGTAATCTTAAACAGAGAACAGAGGAGCAGCTATTGCTGACTTAGTTATTAGACACAAACGTACAGGGCTGGGAGCTTTGAGGGCATTATTCATGGACAACACTCTACAGCCTGCTAGGAACACTGCTGCATGCTGTGTTAATACAGCAAGAATGCCTTCATAACTAATGCCAGAAACAGCAGCAGTGCCCAGGCAGACAAGATAGATGCATTGCAAGTTAATGTGTTAGGCCTCTGGGTTTGTTTAATTGTACAGGCTGAGTCACCCTGAGAAAATGAAGAGAATTATCAGAGGGAAATGTAGCTTTTTGAGTCCGTAATCCTGCTTCTCCTCTCTTCCCCCTGGATTCTTACAACAGATCCTTCTAATAATGATGTAATTGCCTTGGCTCCCACTGGATTTTATCTCCCTACAAGACACTCTAATTTTGCTGATAGGAGTGGGATGTATTTTTCTCTGATTCTAATTATCTTCTACCAGCAACAGAAATGGATTTGTAGCCTATCCAGAGACACCAATGTCTGCTTGATTTCAGGTTGTTTGTATGTGGAGGGGGTATTGTTACAAACTCATGGCTCACTTTATGCAAAATTGTCTTGTTCATACATTCAGACCAAGGTTCTGAGATGATTATGTATAGGGAGTTATTCTCTAGAACATGAGCACATAGTGTATGTTTGAAAGAATAGAGATGAAGTTTACGTACGATTGTTCAAGGCAAGAGTAATTTGTTCCCAGAATCATATCAAGTGAGAATATAGTAAGCAGAACAATTGCCAATAACCAGAACAATTGCCTAATGGTCAGAACCTGCAAATCTCTTCAATTATATCCAATGGAAACTTGCAGATGCTAAGGAAAAGCTCTTGAGAGAGTGAAATTAGCCTGGATTATCTGGGTGAAACTAAAGCAGTTAATTCTAAGAGTTCTGAGAAGTAGAGGTAGCTAGAAGGGAGGAGAGTTAGTGTCATGGAAATGCTGCATGAGAAAGATATGACTAGATAATGTCATCTCAGAGATGGATGGTGTCACAATCCAAGAACTGTGGGAAGCCTCTGGAAGCTGCAGAAAGCAAAGCCACAGAGGTTCCTATCTTCTGAAAGGAATACAGTTCTGTCTATGCCTTAACAACCAACAGGAGCCCGAAGAGTTCTCATAAAAATTATAAAATAAAACTGTGTAGTAGGGGCCAAGTTTATAGGAATTATTATAGTAGGAATTGGAAACAAATGTGGACAATAATAAATCAATAATAAATTCATGTCAACACTTCTATTAACAGGTAATCATGTCTATTCATTCACTGACTTAAAAAACAGAACAACTTTATTCAGAGTTCGTTCGGTGGTAGAATGTTTATTTAGTATGGTTTCATTCCCTAGCACTAAAAAAGAGAAACAACACACACATACACACACACGCACACACACGAGTGTGCACAGACTATCACATGACTGCTGCATAACAAGCACTATGCATGAGAATGATATATCATGATGCATTTATTCTCAAAATAGTTACTGAGTGCCCCCCATGTGCAAGGGGGCACTGATATACGAGAATGACTAACAAGATAAAGATTCCTTTGTGTTTTTCTGTGGTCAAAGCAGCAGATAATATAAAACTGAAGGAACAAGAAAATGACAAATTGTGACCAGTGGTACCAAGAAAATTAGATGGAGTAAATAATAGAGACAAACTGAGGAGAAGCAACTGTGTCAGATGGACATGAAGAGCCTTTGTGAGGTAAAGGTGACTTTTAGCCTAGATCTGAAGATGAAAGGGGCAGCCCTAAAATTCCCAATATGGAATGTCTCGGACATTCACATTCTAAACACAAAACAAATGTAAAGATCCTTAAGTCAGCTCTCTCTTCCTGATGATAAAGGGTGTTGACGTTGGCCACGTGACTACAGACCCAGGTCTGTCTTGTCTTTGGTTCTCACACTTTGAAGACTCGTCATCCTTTCCCCTTCCTGTTGCTGCAATAGAATACTCTGACCAAAGCACCCTAAGGAAGAAAGAATGAAATTTTAGCTCAAAGCTCAGGGTCCAGTCTGGCTCCCCAAAGAAGTTAGGGCAGAAAGAATTTGAGGAAGCTGATCATTTTACAACCAATCACATGACATCCACAGTCAAAAGAAGAGAGCAATGAATGAACGCATGCTAGTGCTTAGCTCAGTTTCTCCATTTACACAGTCCAGGATCCCAGCCTCGGGACGATGCCAAGGGCAGAACTTTTCACCTCAATCAATGCAATCAAATAATTCCACAGGCGTGTCTAGAGGCCTCTCTTCCACGGAGCTCCCATTTCCATCAGGATGACAACTATATCACACCCACTTTGCTGGATTTGGTTAAATTTTTTTTTTCAATGTTGGTCTCATTCTTTTCATCCTCTCTGTGAAAGCAGTCATTTGGGAACCAAGAGCTCTTGCATAGATTTTAAAGCTCTTCTCATCAGTCACTGGCAATGGAGTCAGGAAGTGGAACAAGACGACAAGATGGCAGGAAGAGCAGGCAAGGGTCTGCATGCTCCTCCATCTTCTGAAATGACTGCTTCTAGCCCTTTCATGTTGTCTTATGAGATAAGCTATTTCTAGTAACAACCCGCATAACCTTTGATGTTTTCTTTTTCTTTGTCTAAGAGAGAAGAGGACAGCGGCGAAATTAGGAGGGCTGGCTGTTGCTAGGCACCAAACTGACATTCAGGAAGTGGCAACGAAACACAAGGCGTTTTAAAAAGAAACAACCATTTTAATTTTTAACTGCAATTCCAAGGACTCGGATTAAGTTATTTGATTACTGGTACTCTCCAAACATATTTTTAAAAGGAAATAAGGGGGGAGCAATATGTTCTGTCAATTATTTCTATTTAATGGTTATTTCATCTGCTAATGTGTTTGTCAGGGATACTGAGATTTATTTTTATGGTTTTCAGGTCCGTAGTCAGAGGAGAGCATTTCTGCCAGGCCCAAATCAAATTTGTGCCATTCAAGTTTCAGCAGAACAAATTTGGGTGCTTTCTCAGAGACCTTCGTAATGTGGAAGGGAATGGGGACATATCTTCTCAATCCTTGGGTTATGGCTGCTCTTACCTCCTTCATGAAGAGCTTTGTGCCCAGAACCCCATAATCTGAATCTCCAAACTCATTCATCAGGCCATTAGAAATGCTTCCTCCAGCCTATTTCCTTTCCAATCGTGGTCACTCTGAACAAACTCTTGAGCTCTGTAGAGCCATACTAATCCCTGTGGTACCTAATGCCAGCATTGTGTATTGATTTTGAAATCTATAAGTCATAAATGGCAATAAGTGAGGCAAATCTAGCTCTACTTAGTGGGGCAATAAGGTGGTAACATGCCACTTCGCAGAATTCGCAACATGGATCCAGGAGACAAAGCAGTAGCTTACAAAAAAGGTTGACCCATGTTTTCGAAAGCCATACTATTTGGTTTTAAAGCTTGCTGTGCAGTTTGCATGAAGTATAATGTTAGTCAAGAGATTATCTTCACTTTTAAGAGGAGGCACAAGACAGTAGCTATCTCATTGTTGTTAAGGTGATTAAACAGATAATAGTTGAGAAATTCTTAGAAAAATGCCTGGCTTGGGAAATTTGTCTAAGTGGCTATATGTTATGTATTAATATTATGACCACAGGAATGATATATCATGTGATACAAGTATTTGGTTTGTGGTTCTTTTGCATTTTTAAACTGTATCTAGAAAAGGGAATTGAATATTTTTTTCAAATGGCAGTCATTATGAACAAATATCTTTATAGTTTCTATTTGTATAGCATGACAGACCTTGCTTGTAGCATTCCCACATACATGAGATTCAGTGAAGACAGTTCTCCAACAGGTTTGTTGTAGATTAGATGACCAATTGTACACAATGTGATCTGCCTTTTAGTTCTCTAGTCCATGCCCATTGCACAAATACCAGATGTGCAGCATGATCTCCAATAGTTCCTCTGATACTCAGTAGCTGATCACTGCCATCGTTCTGCAAGTCACACGCAGACAGCAAGCCATGCTTGTAGCTTTTCCTTGTTTTCCACCAACGAGTCTACTAGACATTCTTTACAAATGGCCAGAGGGAACCGGCCAACCAAGGCGAAGATTCAACAAAGACTTGAAAGTGCATTGAGTGAGGACAGACAAGGCTGTAGGAAATAGCTAACTGGAGGATGCTGATTCTGGCCCTCTCTTGAGTGTTGTGGCTGTACAGGCCAAGGGCTGTAGTCATAGTGAACTTACAAGCATAAATAAAGTAAAAGAATGTTGCAAAAAAGAATAATGCTTGCCTTGAAAGAGTGCCATCACTTTGAAAGCACTCTCTGAGTTATTTCATGACATCGAAAGTACAGTAATGAAATGTTTGAAACTGATCAAAAGTAGAAAACAGTCTAACAGTTCCCCAAAGTGAGAACGATGCACTTGCTGTGAGAAGACAAACATGGTTCAGTCTACATTTTGTGATGTAAGAATTGCTTAATTCTCAGTAGAGTTAATATTTTAACATCAAAGTAAGTTCACAACAAATCATAATCCATGGGGCTGATGAGATGGCTCAGTGGATAGAGTGCCTACCTCAGGAGCATGAGGAACTGAGTTTGATCCCAGCATCCAAGTAAAAGCCTACTGTGGTAACATGTGTGTAAGTCCATGGGTGGGGCAGACAGGAGGAAACCTAGAGCTTGTTGGCCAGCCTACCTAGTCAGCCAATGAGCTCTGGGTTCAGAGAGAGACCTTGTCTCAAAAAGATAAAATGGACAGTGATAGTATAGAAGACATTGGATGTCAACATCTGACCTCCACATGCACATCTGCACACACCCCTGCAGGCACACAATCACACACCTGCACACACATGCACAGCCCCCCCCACACCCAGACACACACACACCATATACCCATTATATTAGATGATGTTCTAAATTTAAAAAATAGTGCTGACAATCTAAATAAATAAAAGTTTTGTACTCTACTTTAGGTTTCCTTATACATATACAACTTGTAGCAAGAAAGCCTTAGTTGTATGCAAAATTTCAAAAGTTCACACAAGTTTTTCCCTCCTTTATTTACTTTCAGCTTCCAAATCATGTTGTGGGATTGCAATGACAGGCGAAGCCATAGCCACCTGAAGAAACTTGGGGGCATGGTTAACAGAAGAAGATAGTCCAGGAAGGGGCACTGGTGTTGTTCTATCTGGAGAAGAACCTTGAAGACAGTTGAGACATGGGTCAAGAGTTTAGTAAATTATCCTTTCCTTGGAATGTTTTTGATGCAACTCATAGTCTTCAAAAAATATAATCAGGAAGCTCATTTATTTGGATCACTTAGAACCAGGAGTTTTTAAATACATTGAAATGCCTGAAGTAAGCATTATTAATCCCAGGTCCTGTATTTTTTGTGGGAAGAGAGGGACTGCCTTTGTTCTAAGCAATTCAAGGAAGCAAATGATTGAACATAAGTTTTATGCTCAGTGTAGATGTTGAGTTGTGTAAAATCCTACACTCAAGGGCACTGACTGACTTTGTTCATCTGAACTAACACAGTGAATATTACAGTCATTTTTATTGAACTTTAGAATGCATAGAAAATGTAGGGGTTGATCAATATGTACCAACCTTATTTTGCAATGCTTCCAGTTTTAAAGGTAGTCTGCAATGATTTTATGTTTTTAGATTAAAGGGATATCTGAAATATTTCCCCATACAGTCCAACATTTAAGCATAATAAAATCTCATTAAAAACATGTAAGAAGAAAGTTCTTCACATTTGAATAATTGCTCATTCCAGATCATATACTATTAACCCTGATGAGATTTAGACAGGATTAGTTTTAATCCTTTGAAATCTATCTATAGGTTTCTAGATAGAGCTATCTTAAGAGAGAGCTTCATTACATAAAGATGAAATTGTATTTAGTAAATAAAACTTCTGCCTAGATGACTAAGATTCTGGAAAGGTAGAGGCCTGTTGTATATAAGTTCTACATTTTTCCCATAAGCTCCTTGCAGACATAAATAGAATGAGTAAATATTTTTTCTTTTGGTTTTTTGAGAGAGAGTTTGTCTGTAGCTTTGGAACCTGTCCTGGAACTAACCCTTGTAAACCAGGCTGGTCTCAAACTCAGAGATTCACCTGCCTCTGCCTACCAAGCACTGGAATTAAAGGCGTGCACCTCCACTGCCTGGCTGAGTAAATATTTTCAATTATCAGTCTAAGTAAAAAACTTGAAGGAAAGAGTACTCCCAAGTCTTTCATCAAAGAATGAATCCCTTGTATTCCTGGGAACTAAAGCATTCATTCTGTATCCTCAATGATAAAGGGGCAGGGTGGGGCGAGTGAGAAGAGAGCAAGTAGGGTCATTAAAAAGTCTTTATGCCTATCTACAATCTGTAGGTCAGAGCAAGTTTAGATGAATCTGAACATCCTGGCTTGGTGCAGGGTTTCCTAGCCTTGGTTACTAGATCAAGAGTCCTTTTTCTTCTATGGATAGATTCTCAAAATTAATTATAAGTACATAGAATTCTTGAAGATCATATAAAATTACCTTAACATATAAAACATTTACTAAGCATAGGAAATATTTACAATTACACATAACTCACGAATAAAATATTTTTATTTTTTCCTCTGAGAAAGAGAAATGAAATAAAGTATATATTATTATCAATTTAATAAAAAGACCAATAGATAAACATCATGTTCTTTTAATAGTGGCATGTAGAAACGTTTCATTCCAGCCATTGAATTCAAAATAAAACCTCAATACACATTTAAGCAGGCATAGGACCGATAATTTGGCAAAATCCATACAGATAAAAACAGCAGCTTTAGCCAAGAGTTCATTTAGATGCAACCCATTCCCACTACTAGAAACTTCATTTACTGAGAAAAGAAGTCCAACTGGGGCTCTGCCTCCCCTATTATTTGTCAACTTCATTTAGATCACCCATATATATATATATGTATTTTAGGAAGATTTTGTTGACTCGGTTTCCGTACACCCTTCAAGTGGCTCTTGATTTTAGCTGGTTCTTCCCGTATTTCCCCTCTTCTCCTCCCCGTTTGACCCTCCTGTTCCAGTCCCCCACATCCATCCATAACTATTCTCTTTCCTTCTCCTAGGGATATCTATCTACCCCACCATCCTTAGTCCCTTACTCTATACCTAACATCTTTATTTCTAAGGATTGTAGCTGGGTCACCATTGAATTAACAGCTAATATTCACATAAAAACAGATACATAATACATTTGCCTTTCAGAGTCTGTTACTCATTAAGGATGATTTTTTTCTAGTTCTATCCATTTTCCTGTAATTTCATTTTTCATTGATTTCAGTGAATTCATGCTTTTATTGTTAACAGCTGAGTTATGTTCCACTGTGTGGATGAATCACATTTCCTTTATTCACTTTTCTATTTAGGGACATCTAAGTTGCTTCCATTTTCTGGTTATTGGCAAGAGATCAGCTATAAAAATGGTTGAGAAAGTATTTCTGTGGTAGGATGAAGAATCCTTTAGGTATATGCCCAATAGTGGTATAGCTGGATCCTGAGGAAGAGCAATCTCCATCTTTCTGAATGACGGCCACACTTATGTCCATAGTAACTGTGTAGGTTTGCACTCCCACTGGCCATGGATCCGTGGTCCTCTAATTCTATTTCCTTACCAGCATGAGCTGTCACTTGTTCCACTGATTTTGGCTATTCTTGAGGTTCTAAGATAAAATCTAAAAGTAGCTTTGGTTTGCATTTCCCTGATGACTAAGGGTGTTGATTTCTTTAAGAGTTTCCCAGCCATTTATGTTTCCTCTTGAAAATTTTGTTTAGATGTGTACCCATTTTTATCTGAAGTTTTTTCTTGTATCTAGTATTTTGAGTTCTTTATATATTTTCAATATTATCCCTCTATTGAATGTGTAGTTGGTAAAAAAAAAATCCATTCCCCAGTCTGCCACTTTGATTGATAATTTTTACCACAGTTTCATGAAGTCCCATCTATTTTTCTTTGTTTTATTTTAATTTATTTTTTTAAAAACTATCTTTTCTCACTTTACATGCTGAATCCATTTCTCACTCACTCTCCTCCTGCTGCTCCCTCCACCTTTCCCACACACCCCTATCCCTCCATCCATTGACTCTTCAGAGAGAGTAAGTTTTCCAACTGAGGGTCAACAATATCTAGCCCATTGCTTTGATGCCGTACCAAGGCCCTCTCCACTATATCTAGGCTGAGCAAGGTATTCCTTAAGCGAGAAAGGATTCCAAAAACTCAGAACAAACAGTAGGGATAAATGCTGATCTCATTACCAGTGCCCCCCCCCACAGTCTACCCCGGCCATATAGCTGTCACCCACATTCAGAGGGCCTAGTTTGATCCTATGCTGGTTCTCTCGCTGTCAGACTCAAGTTGGATGACTTCCATTAGCTCGGGTAAGCTGTTTCAGTGGGTATCCCTATCATGGTTTTGACCTCTTTGTTCATAATCCTACTCCTACACCTCTCTTCATCTGGACTTTGGAAACTCAGCCCAAAGCTCCACTGTGGTTCTCTGCATCTGCTTCCATCAGTTGCTGGATGCAGGTTCTATGATGACATTTAAGATAGTCATTAACCTGACTACAGGGCGAGGCCAGTTCAGGCACCTTCTCCACTACTGTTTAGAATCTTAGCTGGGGTCATCCTTTTGGATTCCTGGGAATTTCTCTAGTGCTTGATTTCTTGCTAGCACCATAATGTCTCCCTCAATCAAGATATCTCTTTCCTTGTTCTCCATCTCTGTCTTTCCACCATCTGGACCATTCGGTTCCTCCAAGTTCTCATCCCCCCTCCCATTCTCCTTCCCTTCTGATTTCCCTTCTCCCCCCACCTCCATGCTCCCAATTTTCTCAGGAGATCTTGTCTATAACCTCTTTCCAGAGGGAATCTATGTATGTTTCTCTTAGGGTTCTCCTTTGAGCCCAGGAGACCACTTTCTAAATATAACAGACACTGAGAGCAAGAATAAATAAATGGGACCTCCTTAAACTGAGAAGCTTCTGTAAATCAAAGGATACAGTCAATAAGACAAAAAGGCAGCATACTGAGTAGAAGAGATCTTCACCAACTCCACATCAGACCGAGGACTGATCTCCACAATATATAAAGAACTCAAGAAATTAGACATCAAAATATTAAATAATATAATTAAAAATGGGATACAGATCTAAACAGAGAATTCTTAGCAGAAGAAATTAAAATGGCTGAAAGACACTTAAGGAAATGTTTAACATCCTTAGCCAACAGGGAAATGTAAATCAAAACAACTCTGAGATACTCTAGTCAGAATGGCCAAGATCAAAAACACCAAGTAGCTTATATAAGAGAGGATGCAGAGTAAGAAGAACATTCCTCTATTGCTGGTGGGAATGCAAACTTGTACAACCAGTCTGGAAACCAGTATGGCGGTTTCTCAGAAAATTGGGAATCAACCAACCGCAAAACCTAGCAATACTACTCTTGGGTATATATCCAAAGGATGCTCAACCATACTACAAGGGCATTTGTTCAACTATGTTAATAGACGCATTATTCATAATAGCCAGAACCTGGAAACAACCTAGATGCCACTCAACAGAAGAATGGATAAAGAAAGTGTAGTACACTAGGAGGTTAAAAAAAAATGACATCTTGAAATTTGCATGCAAATGGATGGAACTAGAAAAAAAAACATTCTGYTCTGAGTAGGGTAGCTCAGACCCAGAAAGATGAGCATGGTATGTACACACTCATAGGTGAATATTAGGAAAGGCCATGACCCATATATCTGCCTGGAGGTGTGTAGGAAACTGGAAAGTATGGGAGAGGGGCAAGGAAGAATCTGTACCTAGAACTCATGTGTGGCCAGACCATGGGAAGTGAAGAGGACATTTTCCCAGCAGCTGAGTCTCAGGAAAATATTCGTTGGAATGAATAAACTGTTTCTACTCCTGTAAGACTCAAAGACCTTTTCCCAGAGGGAAAGAACCATATATAGGGACTCATAGTACCTTTGCCTGGAACACAGGCTGGTGGTCATTAAAATCATCTTGCATTGTGTTACAAGAGCTAACCTTTGGGTGCA
>LOEQ01015306.1:0-10535 GCA_001685075.1 Bramus lutescens
CCTTCCTTCCTTCCTTCCTTCCTTCCTTCCTTCCTTCCTTCCTTCCTTTCATGTGTGTACATGTGGTATGTGTGTGTGTGTGTGTGTGTGTGTGTATGTGGGGGGTATGAGGGAGAGAGACAGATAGAGAGACACAGAGAGACAGAGAGACAGAGTCAGAGTCTCATGTATCCCAGTCTGGCCTGGAACTTGTCATATTTGCTGTATAGCTGATTATGACCTTGAACTTCTGTCTTCACCTCCAAGGTGCTAGAACTTCAGGTGTATGCTATCTACCACATCTGGCTAGGATAGAACTCTTTAGTCTGCTGGGATACCATATTACCTGTTAATTCTATGAGATAAACTTTCTTTGTCAACTAGATAATTTGTTTTTATAACAAACCTGGGAGGTTGGGGCTGGAGAGGTGACTCAGTGATTAAGAGTGCTGACAGCTTTCAGAGGGCTCAGGTTCAGTTCTTGGCACCCAAATGGCAGCACATAACCAACTGTGGTTCCAGTTCTAGAGAATCTGATGCCCTCTTCTGGCTTTCATGGGCATTGCATGTATGTGGTGCACAAACACATGCAGGCCAAACACCTATACACATAAAATATCAATATGTAAATATTTTTAAAATTACAAACCTTGGAGATCAACACTAAAATTATGATTTACACCAAATATTTTAGAAGGACATATAAGTGAATACAACCAACATATTAAAATGAATTCAATCACCAGCACTGAAGCAACTTTAAGGGTGGGGGAGTCAAATTCAATTGCCAAGGCAGTGTCGCTTAGTTCTTGGAAGTAAACTTGGGTTTTGATCTCTCCTATTATCCACATGGAAAACGTGAGCATAAGGCTTGTCTTGTCTCTTGATTAGTATAAGATGCATATCTGTTTAATTAAAGAACAAATGCTCTCATACTAGCATCAGAGCAAAAATATCCACTCCAGCAAATCACAGACATGGAGGTTACGATTAAGGACACAACCCCACTGGTGATCCAACTGACAATTCTCTCTTTCCATCAGAGATTTGTAGCTCCAAATATTCAGGTATGAGTACAGATGCTTCTCATTTAAAACAAAAAGATTTTAATTTTTTTGAAAGTTATGTGTATTTGTGTGTGTACATGTTTCAGTGTGTATGCCTTGTGAGTGCAATGCCTACAGAGGCCAGAAGAGGGTGTCAAATTCCCCAAAGCTAGATTTAGTAGGCATTTGCAAGCCTTCACATGTGGTAACTAAACTCAGGGGCTCAGTAAGACTTGCAAGTGCTCTTAGCCCAGTATTAAGCACTCTGCATTGCTGAGCCATCTCTGTGGCTTCAGATGATTCTCTTAATAAACAGAAATGCTTGAGGATTTCTATCCATTGCTGGCTTTTAAAGCTGTTTATCCACATAACCAACTTGTAAAGTTTCCATCTTTTCACACTACAACCAGACAACCGAAGAAACAGTGTGTGCTCTGGCAGGAAAGGTTCCATGGTGCTCCACAATGAACTACTTGCTGCAGGTAATTCAGCTTCAGTTCAGGTTGTGATTAGCTCATTCCTAATGTTTGATGACTGTACTGATTGCACTTGGCACTTCTGACTTTAGACTTAATGTTGAATAGCTTTAAAAAAAGTCTCCTGGTGACTCTGTTCAGCAAGAAATGATGGGAAAATATTTTTGCCTTAGTTTTATTGCTGCGATAAACATCGTGCAAAAGCAGTGCATAGAGAAAAGAGTTGATTTTGTCTTACAACTTGGGAAGGCAGGGCAGGAACCTGGAGGCAGGAACTGGAGCAGAGACTGTGGAGGAGTGTTGATTGCTAACTTGCTCTTCCTTGCACAATGCAGAATGACCTGCCCAGGGGTGCTACCATCCACAGTGGGGTGGGTCCTTTCACATAATTCCTTAATCAAGGAAATGACCCCAAAGACTTGCCTACAAGTCATGAGATGAAGGTAATCCCCCAATTAACGTTCCCTCTTCCCAGATAAGTTGAGCTTGTGCCAAATTGACAAAAAAAAACAACCCTAACCAGTATAACGTTCAAGGGAGACCACCCAGTCCCCTTCTGTTGATGTACTGATTAGGAGGAGCCAAAGCCTGCAGTTATATGGGAATTAGTCTCTCTGTACCTGGCTTTTTTTCACTAACATAATATAGTCTAAGATCATCTCTGTCATCACAAATTACAAGATTCCTGCCTCTCAATGGGGGGGAATTGAATTCCATGGTATGTATGTTGGTATGTATGTATCCACTGATGAACACTTGATTGATTTCATATCTTGGCTACTATGAATATTGCTTGTGATGGCTAACTTTGGTTGTCAACTTAATACACCTAGGAAAATGGAACCTTATTTGAAGAATTTCCTTCTTCATATTGTTCAGTGTGTATATCTGTGGGTTAGTTTCTTGACTGTTCGTTGACACAGGTATGTCCCTACCACTGTAGGTAATACCAACCATAGGCAGGTAGATCTTGGCTATCTAAGAAAGGTAGCTGATCATGAACTGAGGATCAAGTTAGTGAGCAGTATCCCTTTCTGCTTTCTGCTTCAATCTCCTGGTTTGAGTTCCTAACTTAGCTTTCCTCAAGAGGGATTATAATCTATACAATGAAAGAAACTCTTTTTTCTCTAACTTGTATTTGACGGTGCTATGTATCACAGCGATATAAAGCAAAATAGGGCAGCACTATGGTAAACAGTTTTAGCATGTGCATCTTCCCTCATTTGGATATACACAGGGATGGGGTTGCTGTACCATATTTTTAAATATATTTTGTGGAACTTCCATATTAATGTCCATAATGGTTAAAATAAACTAAAATACTATTTATTTAGTTAAAAAATATAATTTATAATGTGTATGTGTGTGGGGGAAGAGAGACAGAGAGAGAGAGACAGAGACAGAGACAGAGAGAGTATGTGCATGTGAGTACAGTTGCCCTTGGAGACCAGAAGAGAGCATTAGATCCTCTGGAACAGATAAGGTTGGTTATGAGCCTCCCAACAGAGGTGTTGGGAACCAAACTTAGGTCCTCTGCAGGAACATTGTGTGCTCTTAAGTGCTGAGCCTTCTCCCTAGTCCCACAACTGCAAAATTCAGTTTGCCAATGACCTTTCCTCTGTGTTTCCATCTTCCATTCTTCTAAAAGAACCAATTGCATCTTCTGCCGAGACCATAATGCTTGGATTCCATAATGGTCACTGAATAAACTCCACTTTAGAAATCTGTTTCTTTTTTGTTGTTGTTGTTCAGACTTCACATGAACTCCTTTTCCTCAAGGAATTTTTCTACCTTGAAGACTTTTTACCTTTTCGTCCCTGGCTCTTGAGCCTGCTTTGATTTTTTTGTTCTCTACGACACTGGAAGCTGTTTTAGAATCTGAAATTTGTCTCACTTCCTATTATTTTCCGGACAGTTTCTAGGGGAAGGAGCTTCTTTGGGGCTGCTGGCCCCTTCACCAATTGCTGATCAGACTGCGAACAGTTAACAGATAAGAGACATGCTTGCTACAGGTTAGACTGGCAAGCAATGGGCTGTGTGGGCTTCCTAGGTCTCCTTAGAGACACACATTTCTTAACTGTGCCCTTCAGAAGCCTGTGAACTTCAGAGGCTTCTCAGTGAGTGTTTACAAGAAGAGCAGGGGAATCCAGAGGAGTAACTGAAATCCTTCACCCCTCTTATCCCACCTCCTTCACAGCAGCAGCACACACCCCTATCTCCCCAAGCGCTGCTGCAGTTGCCACAGGCATGCAGGGTACATCAAAAGCCTAATGAATCAACTACGAAGAGGACGCTAATGTGGAGGGAAGTGTTCTGTATGTGAGATGATGAACAAGCCCATGTGGCCTTGCAAATTAGCACAGGCTGGCTTCAGCTAAATCTGGTCTGGAGAAATCAGACAGAACTGAGAACAAATAAATCAAATGAAGACAATATACTTTTTATCTGATCATTGTGAAGCTCTGCAGGAAAATTTGGTGTCGTTTGGCAACTGTTTAGAGATTAGTGCTTAGTGCAAGGACTGTGAGAAGACTGGGAAGGGGGTGGGGGTGAGGGCCTTGGAGAGAGTGACCTAGGCGTGGCCCGTGGTAAGTAATTGGCATTTTCTCAAAGATCGAGTCATGGAGCTCAGTTTCTCTGTGAAACCTTCTCATCAGTATGGTGAGGTTCCCTGCCAGTGTAAGATGTTATGCACTGTCCCCTCTTGTCACAGCCCCATACCCTGGAAAAGAGGGCTGTACTAAGGATGAACACTCAAACGAGGCTGCCCTAGTGAGCTCCCTTTTCTTGGGAAGTTGCTGACAGGATTAAGCTAAGGCTAGTAGGCTCCATGCACTTGGAATAGGAAGCACACAGGTGTCTCTGAGCCTCAGCATAGCCTAAGGACTGAAAAGCTGATGCTGACAGGAGTGACAGAGAAATGTCTACTGAGAGCCTGAAAGCATCCTGCTGTGTGCTCCCTCCTACCTTCTTTCCCCAGACCTCACCCTCCACCAGAGACTTTTCCTGGTGATGATGAGCATTTCTACCACTGGGGGCTTTTCCTTTATTTGTGAGTAAGAACTCTTTTGCAAAAACAGAGAAAAACAAAACAAAAACACTCCCCCAAAAGCCACCATTTAATTTCATGTAACCTTAAGAAATAATAGTACTCAGTGGGGAGCCATGAAACCATTTGAAAGGATGCTTGTAAAGGTCCCCTCCCCCTTTTTTAGGAGACAGGGTTTCTTTCTTTCTGTAGCTTTGGAGTCTGTCCTGGAACTAGCTCCTGTAGACCTGTAGACCGGACTGGCCTCGAACTCACAGAGATCCACCTACCTCTGCCTCCTGTGAGCGTGGGAGTTAAAGGCATGTGCTACCAACACCCTGCTTGCACAAGATTTCTAATGATCCACACAAATACTTTTAGTGTCAAATGAAAAAAATCACAGACGAAAATATTGTTTC
This sequence comes from Bramus lutescens, assembly GCA_001685075.1. Classification (NCBI taxonomy): domain Eukaryota; kingdom Metazoa; phylum Chordata; class Mammalia; order Rodentia; family Cricetidae; genus Bramus; species Bramus lutescens. The sequence continues at coordinate 4,949 of LOEQ01015306.1, forward strand.
TATCTTGTATATGCTAAGATGCATTAAAAATACTTAAAACTATGTATAAAAAGGCATAACATAAGCTCTAAATGTTAACACTGACTCTCCCTGTTATATTTTTAATGTCCTAAATTTTTTCTTAATGAGCATGTTTCTTCTTAGAATATAAAAAGCCAAGTTTATTTAAAAGCTTATTTTTATGTGCATGATCAGCTAAAGATAGAATTTAAAATATAAAACAACAGAAAGCCCACAGATTAATGTTGCTAGAAAACATAAAATTGCCTAGCCAAGATAATAAACTATTTTTTGTGTGTGTGTATGTATGTGTATGTGTATGTGTGTGACAGAGAGAGGAAGAGGAGAGAGAGAGGGAGAGGGAGGGAGAGAGAGAGAGACAGAGAGAGAGAGGGAGAGGGGGAGAGAGAGACAGAGAGAGAGGGAGAGAGAAAGAGAGAGAGATCTTCAGAAACTCTGAAGTCTCAGGGGAAATGTATATAGCTATCAGTGTCCTAGGATGCTTCATTTTTAAGTTGCAGAAAACCCTGTACTACAAATGGATTTATTAATTCATATAATCAGAAGTCCAGGAGTATCTGACTCCAGAGGAGGGTTGGTCAAGGAGATCAGCACATCATGGAGATGCAGGCATGTTCCTGGCTATTTGCTCTTCCTTTCCCAGACTCAAACTTTTTCCAAGGCTGATGCACTTTTGATGGGATATTTGTCATGAGTTCCCAGGTTTTATAGCTACTCATCACACTCATAGGGAAATTCTTCTTAACATTCACAACAAATATTTTAAATTTTGTTTGCTGTTTATTTGAGGCAGAGTTGTCCTACGTAACCCAGGTTGACCTGGAACTCACTCTCTTTTTCTGAGTTACCCAGGGGTGGGGTGTTAGGTGTAGGGTTTGAGATCATAGGTGTACGCATACAAGATTCCCTTTTGTCTGTCCTGTGTTTGCCATGTCAGGGATGGGACCCAGAGCCTTGCATATACCAAGCAGATATTTTTACCTTTGATCTAGATTCCAGCTCTCTATTTTCAGATACCTACACATCTAAATGGGCTAAAGTTAAATGCTCATCCCTGAGTCAATCACTTGGAACCATTTAATTGGAGAAAAAGATAACTTAGCCTAGATGGTGCATTCCACCCCTATCCCCCATATTGTCACCATCCCCAAATAGAAACTTAATGTCATGGTGTTCCAAGTACAGACTGCCCTGGCATCTCAGGCAAGAGTTTTGTCTATTCTAAGGACAATGGAAAGGCACGGAAGATTTGTAATCTTTCTAAATCACTCCCAGTGACACCAGGTAGATGGATGAATGGGTACTCAAAGTTTTGTGAAATGGTTTTGGTGACTATGAAAAATGAGTGCTGCTGAAGGTTAAGGGCAATGGAACTGGTGTAGGATGCTCACCTCTGATGTTGCAACTCCTTGGCCCATTTAACTAAAGCCCTGATTTGTCATCAGGCCCACCCATTCTCTGCCAGGTCCTCATATACACATACTGGAGACACATAGGGTTACTGACTTTTCAAAATGACAGCAATAATAGCAATGGGCATGCCAATGATGGTAGTAATGTTGCTGATGCTGCCAAAGACAGTGATGATGGTGATAAAGGTAAAATATGTTAGCCTAGGCTATTGGGACTGTAACTATAGAAACCCTGTTTACAGTTGTTCAAGAAGATATGTGCATATTGATCTGGAGAGTCCAATTCTGGCAAAGCCAAGGTTCTCCATTTTTTAGCTCTCGGATAACTCCACCAGAATAGACATGATCCTTCCTGGCAGGTCAAGACTGGTAGCTTGGCACTGTTTATAGGACTTAAGGACTGGTTGGTGAAAACAATCATAAATTTGGGTTTGAACATTGACTTAGTGATGCTACACAGACCTCAGAGAAGGTACAAGGAGCCTGTTAAAGAGGGATGTTTACGACACTGAAGAATGAGCTGATCAAGTAAAGGTGAAGATGGGGGAGGAGGACGGACATTCTGGGCAAAGCTGAGGAGGGGAAGAAAGACCTGTATGGCTACAGGGTAGCTTCTTGGAAAATGGCACTAAAGCAATGAACATGAGCCAATGTAGCCCATACAGAGAGAACTATGACTGCATTGTCCTTGTGGAATACAGCTTCTTTCATGGAAGCTTGGATGGATAGAGGATCACCATCAAATTACCATAAACATGTCACTATCCTTGATGATAGTTAGAAAATGGCATCTTTCATGTTACTGTGTAGGAGGAGGGGGCTGCTTGTTCATCCGGGCTGCCCAGCTTGCTTAGCTCTGAAATAACCACATAGAAACTGTATTCATTAAATCACTGCTTAGCCCATTAGCTCTAGTTTCTTATTGGCTAACTCTTATATTAATTGAACCCATTTATATTAATCTGTATATTGCCACATGGCAGTGCTTATGGGCAAAGATTCTAACCAGTGTCTGTCTCAGGTGGAGGATCCATGGCTTCTTTCTCTCCACCTTTATTCTCCCAGCATTCAGTTCTGTCTTTACTGCCTACCTAAGTTCTGCCCTATCAACAGGCCAAGGCAGTTTCTTTATTAACCAATGAAAACAACACATAGACAGAAGGACCTCCTACACCATTACTGTTTGTGTGATGTATGATGTTTTCATGGTACATGCATGTGAGGTGATACACATGTATGTGTGTGTATGTACCTCTCTACATATGTTCAGAGACTAGAGGAAGAGGTGAGATATCCTTTTCTTGCACTTTCAGGTTCCTTACTTGAGTCAAAGTCTCTCACTGAACATGGGCTCACTGTTTTAGTTAGAAAGGCTAGCAGTCCCCAGCAATCTTCTTGCCTCCACTTCCAATAATGCTGGAGCTATAGGCATGGTTGTGGCCACACCTACCTTTTTAATGTGGATTTTGGTGATTGAACTCAGGTCCTTATGTTAGTTCAGGAAGCCCTATTATCCCCTGAACCATACCCCCAGCTTGGGAATTGAATGGCATCTTTAATTGGCTGTATCTAGATTTGCAACTATATAGTGGGTAGCAGGTAATACTAACTTGGCTAACCACTAGTGTTCTTTACAGAAGAGACTAATTATATAAGGAATAGCATGCAGCAAGAAAAATGAATACCTAACTGCAACTTAAGAATTTTCTGCCTCAATAAAACCAACAGTAATTACTGCAGTGGCTTAATCACCACATGTATTCTGTTGGTTTATAATGGCATACAGATACTATGCTGAGAAATTCCCCCATCTCCACTCATTAAAACTCATAGTACTATTGTAAGTTCAATAGTATGATGATATCTGCAAGGCAGAAGAGGAAATTTACATTCAAAGAACTTACTTGACTGCAGAAGAGCTACAATTGGTAAGTAGCAGAAGCTGAGGGGTGCACAGGTCTGGTCTTTTGATTTAGCAGTCTTAGCATTTGACTGCTGAGCATTTGGCAGGTTTGGGAGAAAGACTCCATGATCTGCAGCACCATTTGCCACATGGTCTTTATGATGTCAGCATGGCTGGAGAGTGATAACAGTGAAAAAACATGGCTCCGATCTTTGATCATGCCTGTTGCCAGGCACTATGGCTCCTCAGTGTTGTAAATACAATGCCCATGTGATGCTTGTCATCAGTTATGATGAATGTCTGAGGTTGGTCAAGACAATCAGTGAGACCTGATGGGAAGTCCAGGACATCACTGATTAGTAAGTGTTGCATAAGAGTAGCCAACCATTCCTAGAATTGAGAGGCAGTGTAAGATTTTTTCTTAAGCCCAACCTTCCTTCCTTTTCTAGCTAATAAGGTACAGTCTTCATAGCATTGAAATGGGTGGTAGCCTCCTTTGATGTAATTTTTATTTTCTCTCTTGGGTATCATGCCTAATTAATTTCCCAAAGATCTCATCTACTGTGTGAGTTCCTTAGGTTGCCTGGATAAAGTATTAGACACTAGATGATCTAAAAATAGGAGCATATAGCCTGGTAGGGAAGGTGAAGGTATTTGCTTATGATCTGAGTTTCATACTTGGTACCTACATAGTAGAAGGAAAGAGTGAATTCTTTCAAGTTGTCATTTTCCCTCTACTCATGTGCTATGGTATGCTTGTACCCATTCAAATCAATCAATCAATCAATCAATCAATCAATCATTGTAATACATATATTTGAGAACAACAGAAATGTATTGTCTTATAATTATGAGGTCTGTAAGTTTGATATTGAAGTACCTGCAGGATTTCTTCCTTCTGGAGCCTTCTCCATGTCTCTCTCCTCCCATCTGTAGTCAGGGATTCCTTGGTTTCCTACGGATAGTGTTCTCTTGTGTCTTCACATCACCTGCCCTCAATTCTTGGTATCTCAGTTTTCTCTCTCTTTAAGAACATAGACATTGGATTCAGCTCATCCCATTCCCTTTGCCTGATTTTCTGCAACGATTCTACCTCCAAAGGAGCTCATATTGAGAGCCAGGGTGTTAGGACTTCAGAATCTTGTTAATGGTAAGTTTAGCCCACAACTCCCATTTTATTATTTTTCTTAAGGCTCAAGATAGCACACAGAAAAACTTAGACATTCCAATAACTGTTTATACCTAAAACAAGAATCCCTTATAGAGTAGAAGTTTGTATTTTGTAGTTTTTTTTGAAAGAAAAGACCCTTATATTCCTTAAATCATAAAAGTTCTAGACACCTTTAAATTAATCTAATGGATCATAATTATACTAATTAGGTATATTTAAACATTTCATCAGAACTGTTCCACAATATTAATTTTAAATCACAGCTGTGTTTTTTTTATCATAACTAGAAACAGGATAATTTAAATGTCTTTATTTAAAATAATAGGGGGACTTCATTTGCTTTGGTTTTTCCTTTTTTAAATGTTATGGCCTATGGGATATATACTTTCTGTGAGATATAATAAATATTTCAAAAGAAGGGTCTTGTATGGTCAGATCTGTCTAGGAGATAGCACGTAGAATCTGCTTCTGGGTTTATTCTCCTAAAACACAGCTGGGTATGCACTGGGAACTGCAGGGATTCAGCACCAGATGCCAATGCCCCATGTTTCTCCTGTTGTCATGCCTGTATGGCATTTTATGTAGAAAGGGCCAATGGTCAATTAACAACTGAGTAAATAAACAAATGATGCATTTGAAAGAAACGACAGTGGTGGCAAGATGAAGACACTTGCAGTGGGCTGAGTGCTTGGGAAGCGGTGGTGATCACAGCTTCCAGAAGAGGGTGGCTCATTAGCTAAGACTGGAAAAGTTTTTTTCTGTTGTTGCAACAAATACTCTGACAAAAAGCAACATCGAAAATAAAAGGATAATTTGGCCTACAAATTCCAGTGCCATTGTCCTTGGCTTCTCAGTCAGCTCTCATTGTCAGCCACATTCCGAGAGTTCAGTTCGATCACATGCTCCATCAGTCCCTGTCCCGCTGGCCTTGGTGAGCTCCCATTAGATCAGCCCCATCATCTCAGTGGGTGGGCAGACTCCTCGCGGTCCTGACTTCCTTGCTCATTTTCTCCCCCGTTCTGCTCTTTATTTGGACCTTGGGAGCTCAGTCCAATGCTCCAATGTGGGTCTCTGTCTCTA
>LOEQ01015306.1:11674-22923 GCA_001685075.1 Bramus lutescens
ATACAAAGGGGAATCCCACATCACCTCCACTTTTCTGTTTAAATAAAAAGGAAGGTTTTAAATTTAACATAGTAAAATTACATATAAAAAGACAGGTGGTAAAATTACATATAACAAGACAGGTATCAAGCAAGAATTGCAGTTATATTTATATATATTTTATCTTTTTATCATAACTAAAGAAAACTATAATTGTAACTATTCTTCAACTCCATCAAAGACTGCAAAAGTACATATTACCTAAGTAAACAGGAAGTACATTGCAAACAACTTCCAAAACTCTAGAATTGACAGAGACATCTTGATGCCTGGACAGTCACCCAAGGTTCTTCTGTACCATTGGGCATCCATCTTCAGCCTACAGGCCCGTAGTATCTGGCAGACTTTTCCAAAAAGCAAGAAATGCTGCCCATGAACCCCATTTAAATGTTTGGCCTCCTGAAAGAACCAGAGTTTGCACTGGCAGAATGACCCAAGGTGTCCTTTCAAAACTGCATGACTTTTTTTCCTGCTACTGCTGAGTCAGGAAAACCTCGCTTAAAGGAGCCACGACATTAAGCCATGCTTAACTTCTTTTTTTTTGGTCTATAATTCCTTCCCAAACTCTCTCAAGTTTTAAGTGGATTTTAGTTGGCCATGTTAACACCAATTTGTAGTAGGCTACTTATTCATTTCTCAGCCTCCTAGAAGCTCAGACCCAAAATAATCACAAAGAAACTATATTATTTAAAACATTGCTTGGCCAATGACTCTATCATATTTCTGGCTAAATCATATCTTAAATTAGCCCATCTCCACTAATCTGTGTATGACCATGAGGCTGTGGCTTACCAGGTAAAGTTCTGGCATCTCTCTCCCATGGGGCTACATGGCTGCTCTCTGACGCTGCCTTCTTTTTCCCAGCATTCAGTTTAGTTTTCCCTGCTTAGCTCTACTTGGCCCTATCAGGCCAAGCCAGTTTCTTTATTAACCAATGGTATTTACAGAATACAGAGGGAAATCCCACATCTGAGAGAGGTTTTTTTTTTCCACGTTAAAAATGGGAACACAATTATGATGGAGAAGGCTAGGCTTCTGCATGGTTATGTAATGCATGATTTAAAAATACAACAACTAAATGAAGGGATAATCAATTTAATGGGGATTGATTATTGTTAATAATTATTTAGAGAATCCTTGTTGTCACTTTGATAATTCCTGGTTTATCTCCTAAAATTTTTTTTTGTTTGACTGCTGAGATACAGGCCTTAGAAAAACTTAATAAAACAGATCATAGAGATATTCAGATCCAGATAGAGGAATTTAATGGAAAAACAATTTCAGCATTTCAAACGTAGAGAGGAACTTCCTATTGTTTTCAAACAACCAACCTTAATATATCCAGTAACCTTACAAGAATTGCCAAATGATAGAGGCTCTGTAAGAACTAATTAGACTCCTGTTCCAATGTTAGATTTAAGGAGATTCAAGGAAACTGTAGCATGCATTCACATTTTGTGACTCAGATGTTAAATTGTCATCAGTTTGTAATAGAATTATCACTAAAGACTGGATAGACTTGGTTAAAGCTGTTTAGAGCCTAGTCTACATTATGATGGAGTACTTGGTTCAGATAAGAGGATAAGACTATTGAACAATGGATTAAAGTTAGAGGTATGTAAATATCCCAAGATCAACTTCTTGGAGAAGGAGATTATGTTACCATAGAAAGGCAATTGTTATATAATGACCACATCCTGGCTTTATGCCACATAGCATCTTTGAATGCTTGGGATAGAATTGGAGAAGTAGTAAAGAAAACTGTGTCATTTACTAAAGTTATACAGGGTTCAAAGGAAGCCTTCATGGATTTCTTACAATGATTGACTTCAGTAATAAACAGAATGATACCAAATTCAGAAGCTAGACAAATAATTGAATCTCTGGCTTCTGAAAATGCTAATTCTCAATGCAAAAGGATAATTAGCCCTTTAAAGGCAAGGTCAGCACCCTTGGAGGAATGGATCCATAATACCATAAACATTGCCTTTCATGACCATGATGATGCTTGAATAAGAGAGGTGATTTCAATAGATTTGAGAAAAATAAGGTTCCCTAAAAAGGGATTGTAAACAGGGCATTCCTAGAAGCAATGTTTTTTCTAAACACAATCCAAACAGAATGCCCCCCTTCTGAATTAGGCAGAAAGTGTGGCAAAGGCAAGCACTGGACTAATAAATGTACACAAACAAGATACATTCAAGGTAATCCTTTGCTGTTGGGAAACTACTTGAGGAGCTCTTGCAGGCCCCTATGCCAAATATGATTCAGTCATTTCCTGCCATTGTAGAGGAAGTTCCTTCCCAGAGCAATTAAAGAACCTAATGCTTATTGTAAGACACTATACTGCTCTGGATAATAGAACAGTTATAGAAGAGAGAACAAAAAATTCAGGAGAATCTATAAACCAAGTATTTTGACAAGCTTCTATCAATGAACAAAGACTAAAATTAAAAATATGAACAAATGACATTACCATTGAAGGTCTTGTAGACACAGGGGCAGATGTAACCAATAATTTCACCAGAATCTTAGCATCCAAATTGGCCTCCTCAGGAGGCAAATGTTCAGGTTTTAGGGACTGAAACTTCATCTCAGTTAAAACAGAGCACAAGATGGGTCAAATGTATAGGGCCAGAAGTACAGAGATGATAATTAAAGCCATATTTTGCTAACATAGCAATGAATTCATGGGGACATGATTTGTTAAAGCAATGAAATACTCAGATTAACATTCCCCAATCTTAGAAACAGACCATAAATTAACATATATTTCTTGGAAAAATATTAGAAGGTATTATAACTGACTGTTCAGGTTGTACAAGAACAGGGCACAACAGTTCCTGAACTTCCAAAGGCACCAATAGCCCTACCTTTCAAATGGTTGAGAGACAAACCTATGTGAGTTGTGCTATTGCCTTTAACAACAGAGAAACTGCAGGCTTTAGATCAGCTAGTACAGGAGCAACTAAATGCTCAGCACACTGAAAAATATACCAGCCTTTAGAATTCTCCTGTATTTGTTGTTAAAAAGAAATATGGAAAATGAAGAATGATAACAGATTTAAGAGCTGTTAATAAGGTGACTCAGACGATGGGTTCTCTACAGTCTGGAATTCCTTTGCTTTCTCTATTGCCTAAAATATGGCCTCTTACAGTTATTGATTTAAAAGACATATATTAAGCTTTTGTCATGATATTAATGGTCATATAGAGTACTAATTCTAGAAAAAGGTTTCATCTACCTTCCTGTACATAATTTTGGGTTGGAGTTTCTATTAGTTTTCTGCAGAGAACCATGAGTATGCCTAACAGCAGTCTTTGGAGTCTCCAAAAGGAGGATGGGGCCCCACAATGACAGATCCTCCAGGACTATGATAACACCACTAAGCTGAAAAACACCACCTAAAGATTGGCTTTGGACTACAAACTGCTCAGAACAATTTCAAGGTGGCTAGCTGAGATGATCAAGCCTAACAGACTACTCTAGCCAAGACTTGAGATAAGCCCTGCACTTTCCCATTGCACAGAGACTGATCAACAAATGATATAGCAACCTCTTGACAGGACTTGACAGTTAACCCCAAATTTTCTTTTAAGGATCTCCTAAAGATGCCATCACCCCCAGACAGCAGGAAGTAAATTTAAGAATATAACATCCATATTCCCAAGAGGTGGGATGGGTAGTTTTTGATCATTGAATGAGTTATGAATATTTGTCATTGTTTAAAGGGGTTGGTTACAAGTTGCTATTGGTTACTGTAAGGAAGAAACTTGAACAAGGGAATTTAGATTCAAATTTCTTGTTTTAAAAATAAAGGGTGCTACAGATGTGATAGGATAAAAGGGTAGATTACTGAATCTACTCTGAAAAGAAAAAAATGGGAGAATATAGATATAAGATAAAATGCTAGATTATTGAATCTACTTTTAAAAACCAACTACTAGTTTTAAATATTTTACATTAGATTGAACCTTTATATATTGTATTCAAATTTTGTATATTGATGCAAATTTAAGATTTTTTTAATATTTATTTATTATGTATACAACATTCTGTCTGTGTGTATGCCTNCTTTGGAAGAGCAGGCAGTGCTCTTAACCTCTGAGCCATCTCTCCAGCCCCAATTTAAAATTATTTTTGTTAGAACATACTATACATATATTTCTAATCTTGTTCAAGGTATGGTATCCATGCAATTCATTTAAAAATATATTGCAGATTTCTAGTTCTTGAAAGTCATTAATACCAACTATTTAGGATAATAAAATGCAGGTTAGCAATTAGTCATCTATGCCAATTAATCTTGTAGCCATGTTAGGTATTTTCTCAAGGTCAAACAGAGATCTAATTTAAATAGACAGGTCATTTTCAAACACTTGAGATCTACAGAATATGGCATTTATAATGTTTTAATAATATAGGGTGTTTAAAATGACAATAATACATGATTGCTCCTGACAGCACCAATCTACTTTAAAGAAGAAAATGGGCATTGAAGAAACTCCACATGGAGTTTAATTTCTTTGTGACAAAAGTAAGCCATTGGGCAAGAAAAAGCTCTTGCCTTGACTGCTGACAGTGTGCTGTCCTAATRGGACAAGCAGGACACAAAAGAGAGTAACTGCCAAATCTTGTCAAGATAKGGCAGGACAGTTCTTCAAAAATCCTACTTCATAGAAAAGTTTGTCAAATATTCTAGGCCTTTAGGCTGAAGATGAATGCCCCAACATTTTAGAAGAACCTTGGATGACTGTCCAGACAGCCATCTGTTTTTTATCATTACATTTTTTGGAAGTCGCTTGGTCACACTTTCTGCTTACTCAGTTAATATTGTTTGTTTCTCAGATCTCTGAGGAGGTTAAAGACTTGATAGTTATAGATTTCCTTGTTAATGAGTCTCAGAAAAGAAATTCACTAAAGGGTAAAGTATATAATAAGGTTGAGAGATATCAAAAGATAGTTTGGGATGATAATGAAAGTTATGATAAAAAGTAAATTAGGTACAAGATTTTGGATTCACCAAGATAGGATATATAATGGAGCATTTTCTCTGAATTTGCCAAATAAAAATTGAGTAGACATTATTGATGTGTTTATTGCCCGTATGTACTGTATATAGTTATTGTACTTATTGTATATAGTTTTTATATTAGTTATAAACTTATATTTGACAAAAAATGGGAGATAAAGGGATATTTTTTATTATCTAACAAATAAAGCTTGCCTGAAGATCAGAATGCAAAGCTAGCTGTGGTGGCACACACCTTTAGTCTCAGCAGCCACACCATAGAGGTCAGGCAGTGGTGGTACATGCTTTTAATCCCAGCACTGGATAGGTATATAAGGTGGGATGAGACAGGAACTTGCTCTCTTTTCAATCTGAAGATATCACAGAGATAAGAGCTCTGCAGTGGCTTAGCTGCTTTGCTTTTCTGATATTCAACTTGTACCCCAATAACTGTCTCTGGGTTTTTATTATTCATGCTACACTTATGATGGTTAGTGTCTATTGAGAATCTGGCAGGTTCTAGACTCACCTAGGAGACAAATCTTGTAGTGTATCAGTAAGGGATTATTTTAGTTAGCTTAGCTTCTAAGTATGCTTAGGAGAAATTATCCTGAATAGGTTAGTTGAGGTAGGATATACCCTCTAATGGAGAGTGACACCTTCACCTGTCCTTGGGTTCTGCATAAAAAGAAGAAAGCTAGCTGAGCACAAAGGTTTGTCATTCTTGGCTTCCTGACTGAAGATCCAATGTGACATACACTTAAACTGTGAGCCATAATAAACCCGTTTTCTCTCATGTTGTTTTTTACCCAGGTATTTTATCTCAATAATGGGAGAAATAACCAAGATAATGCCTGTAACCTTAGTAAGCACCAATTCCTATACATAGTGTTTTCCCCTGTGCAATCAAAACTATGATACATTATCATTTATGAATTAGGCATAGTAAGAGAGTAATATAAATTATAAAATACAGTTAGGACAAGATACTATACTGATAGCTTAAATAGTCAAGACAAATATGTGTTAATATTTTTAGACTAAGGGTTGCTTACTCCATGTAAAGTGAAATTGTAGATAAATGGGGCTTCTTTTAGATCAGGTAATTGCTGAGGTAAGGTAAGATCCAAGGGTCTGATGTGATTGAATCTGCATTTGGCTTGGTTGCCAGTGTGTATAATCTTTCAGAAATGTTGGTAATTGAGTGTATGAATGAGCTTTTCGTCACCGTCACAAAAAGAAACGAACTTTGAGAAAAACAGTGTGAAGGAGAAAATGCACATTTGGGATCATGGGGTATTTTGGAGCTGCATTCTATGATCCACAGGCTCTCCTGCTTTCAAGAATTTGGCATGGCAGGACACAGTACAAGAGTATGATGTCAGAAAGCTGGTCACCACATTGCAATCAGGAAACAGAAAGAGAGAAGAATGAAGTAGGACTGGCTGTGCTTTTCCAGGACACACCCTAGTGACCTGTTTCCTCTAACTAGGCACACTCTTCAGTGTTCAGTGGATATTTATCTGATGAAGCCAGAGGCTTCATGGTCCAGTTACTTCCTCCATGGCCAGCAATTGAGAGTCTCAAACTTTTAACACCCTACCCTTCAAGAACATTTCAGATACAAATCGTACATCATTGCACCTTCATCTTAATACCTGACAGTGATCAGAAATCTATGTGAATGTCTGCCCCTGCTATAAGGTCATGGGTTCACAGTGGCTAAACATATAAATCAATACGGTGGGATGCAGCTGGGATGGGACTGGATGACAATTGATGTATTCGTGTTCTAGGCTCTGAAAACATAGAAGGAAATCACAAGTTATGCCTTGAAAGCTGAGAGAAGTTTCCAGAGGACAGCTTGAAGTGATTGCACAACAGGAAGTATGATGTGGCCAGGTGGAAAAAAGGATCTAACTGGATCATAACAAGATTGGAGGCATTTGGTTGGCCATGGGGGATGCTGGATTAGCAAAGAAGATCTTAACTATTAGGAAAGAAGCTGGGATCATTAAATTAGTGCCAAACTTGGGGACACCTTCAAGGTCAAAGACCCATGGACTTCCCCCAAACCACGATAAGAGCTGTGATTAGACTTGGATCTAGACATTTTTCCTCACTGACCACTCTTTGGTGCTCCTTTCCCTTTTCTCCCTCCCCCTTTTAGAGCAAAATGGTAACAAAGTTTCAATGTGAAGAGAACCAGTTGAGAAAATAGTTTTAGACTCTGGTGCTTCAGATAACACAGCAGATGTATTATGTAAAACACAGAAATATGTGAAGTCATTTTCAAGTTTTCTCTCTTTGCTAAAATGGCGCATGATTTGCTTGGAGGTGGGATAATTTGAATTGATTTTTCTTCTCTTTGTTTCATTGTGTAGCAAATCTATCACTTTATGATGGGAACAGAGTTATTTATTCTGGGACTCCTGCCCATTTTTTCACCACATAATTTTAATTTCAGTGCTTGGTTTGTGCACTTGCGTAAGAGAAGGGTCCTGGATGTTCATTCCTTCAAGTTTCTCCTCTTTCTGGGATCTGATCTTTCCTTTCCCATGTGGTGTAGATGAATTGGATGGTGGATACAGCGGTAGCAGCTGTGAATTTTTGCTTCCATCTGTTACTTGGCATCTGGGTTTCCATACTGATTAAAAAAAGGTCAAAAATACACTATATTAGGATACTTTCCATTGCAAGTTACAGAAACATAAACATATCTAAATGCAAAAAGGAATCACCTGATTTATATGACTCATGGTTCAGCCATTAGCCGCAGGCAGAGCCAGAACTCGATTTCAGTGGGATTTGGGTCTCATGCCTTTACTTGGCTGTCATTGTCTCTGTCCAGTGTGATTTCCAAGCAGGCTCCATTCATGTAGTAGTCAGATGGCTCAGAGCACCTCTGAATCCCCATCTTTCCAGACAAAGAATTTCTCATCCCCATTTACCTGTAATTGGATCCCATTGGTCAGGGCCTCTCTCATTCAAGCTCTGAGAGTGAATATGTAAATGATGGTACCCTAGAAAGAAGTAATGGTATTGCTAACTTAGAAGAGGAAAGAGGTTGTGCAGGATGACGTGCGAGTCAAATTCCAGATGTGGGTTTAGCCTGTTTGGAAAATTGGACTGAGTTAAACATTTCATTGACCTTCATATTTTGCCTTTAAGATTCATGGGAATTTGGCTAGATTATATGTGTTCTAATGTACCAACATTTTAAGTCATGGATTACTTCTCCATCATTGGCTACTTTAACATTCTAGAAAGAGACATCACTTGGAATCCTGTGGCTTCGGTACCCAGGACACTTCTCTGTGTCTAAGAGCTTTCTCCTTGAAAAAGTCCATCTTTATGTAACCTTCAAATCATAATGCAGCCATTAATGTGGTTTCTTTGCTGCTTCCAGTGAATTCATCAGCCTGGGGGAAAGAACAGAAGGAGAAGTGGCACACAGAGTAGTCACTAAGAGAGCAGGCTTCTGGTCAGATGGCCACTGATAATCTGTATGACCTTCTATAATTTTCTGGCTTTCGTTGAGCTTTGGTTTCCTCTGTGCATAACATAAACCACTCTTGCAATTAGTGATGCCTGAACGAACAAAGCAGAGCAGCCCCTGGCACCTAATAATTCTTAGAGATGCTAGTTACCACTACACTGTATTAAATACCATTATTGATACCTTTATGGGCTATAGATACAACACATTTTTAAAATAACTTTCTTCTGTCTCCCATTGCAATCTCAAGTGCAGGGAAAAGATGAATGACACATTTGGCTTTTGTTTTCCTATGGCCTGCAACCAGTTGAAAAAGTCTCAAGATATAAAGCAAGGAGACTGAAGAGATTGCCAAGACTGGGGAGGTTTTATTTTCATGTCATTAGCCAAGACTCACGGTAATATTTTCCTGCTCTTTACTTCCTACACAGTTGTCACTAATTGCACACTTATCTTGCCACTTTGCAGTGGTTCGTATTTCCTAACCAACTCTTTTACAAAGCTATTAGCCAAAATATGTCTTCCTTCAGTTTTCAAGAGAACAATTCTAGCTATCTAGTAAGCATTTTTTGGCACTGAATAAAAGCAAGCCAAAGGGGCCACTAGAAAATAGCATCACTGACACACATTATTAGACAATTGTTGGCGTCTTTTAATCCTACAAGATAGTGATCATTTCTAGCTTAGAAAAATGGCCACCACATTTGAGAAGATGATAGCGATCATTAAGAAGAAGCTTACAAACACAAAATAGTAGAAATTAAAGAAAAATCACAGGGCTTCTTTCACTTAAACTCTACAAAGTAGTCTGTCTGTAAGGTTTATCTTGGAATTCACCTACCACAATTTTACTTGCTACTTTCAATTTTCCTTTTCTTTTAAAGATACAGCCACAACCATGTACGGGGTACTCATGCTATTGAATTGTCTTCAATAACTATATATACAGATGAGTCAGTTTAAACATTGAGCAAGTTACATGCCATTCATTTTATGAGTCCCTCAACACCCACTTAGTTTATACAAAGAAAATAACAGATGATCCAACCAGGAGCTGTTACCAGGGGAACATTTTGCATTTCAGACAAGTTGCCTTTGAAATTCATATCACTTATTGTCTCTGTTGAGTAAGGGGCATGGGTTGTTTGAACTTTCATAATTCAACCCCTTAGCACCTCTATATTAAAGGAGAATTAGACTGAACCTGGGAATTTTAATTCAAATCTTATTTTTTTCCTATCCCTAACTATGTGGATGACATGCTTCTCTGTTCTCATTTGCAGCCTCTTTGTAGGGCTATGGTGAGGACCTGATGTAGACAGTGTGATGGAAACAGTGTTGTGCTGTTCACATTTGTTGCTGATGCTGGTGCTGATGCTGGTGCTGATGCTGCTACCGCTGTTGTAAGGGCGGATGTGGTGTTTCACATCTTATCCCAGAGAGTCAGATAGCTCCCAGTTTGTACGCCAGCTCTATTCGTCCCTGATGTGTGATCTCGAGCCAGTGAGTTGCCTCAATTTACCTCAAACTTTAGTTTCTTTACTGTTCAAATAAATATTGCATATTTATTACCAATATTTAGGATCTGGTCTGGTTCTGCAGCCATGAGGAACTAGGGAAAGCTCTAAGTTTCTTTCACTCCTTTGTATTATCCAGTCTTGGTCAAACTGCTTCGCTTGAGAGACATGTGGATTATAGGGATTTAATGAAGTACAGTGTACAATGGGTTTTAAATTGTGCCTGAAGTTTGAGAGATGAGTAATTTAATTATTATTACTGATTGTTTATTTCTCATTAATACACATTATAGTTAAGTGGGAAAACAAGGGAAATTGCCTGCTTAATTCAAAGGTCCAGCTTGTGACAGATCCTAGATGAAATTCTTGGACTTTACAAATCATCGGGCCATGCCAGACCATGCCATCTAACTTCCCACAGTTCTTCACTGTAGTTAGTGTGTAATAGTCTATCAGTCATTTGTCCAGGACCTTTAGCCTGAAAGGTCCCATAGCCAGAACCTTTAAGATCCATGTGATTTTTTAAAATTTTATTTATATTGGTTAATTAGTTTTTTTTCCAAACCCATTTACAGCTTCCCCTCTCTCTGTCTTCTTCTCCCAGTCTCTTTCCCCAAACCTAACTTCTTCCTACCCAATTCACTCCTCTTTTCTCTTCAGAAAAGGGCAGGCCATGCATGTATACCAGTCAGCCATGGGATAGCAAGGTGTAGTAAGACCAGTACCTCCTCTCCTATTGAGATTGAAAGAGGCAAGCCAATAGGAGGAAAGTGTCCCCAAAGCAGGTAACAGAGTCAGAGACAGCCATTGTTCTCACTTTTAGGAGACTCACAAAGAAACAAAGTTTTGTAGTTATATCGTATGTGCAGAGGGTCTAGGTTAGTTCCAGGCAAGCTCTCTGGTTGGTGGTTCAGTCTCTGTGAGTTGTGTAGGAGGGTCTTCTGTTTTGTGTTGATTTCATTGGTTAAATAAAAAAAAACTGCCTTGGCCTTTTGATAGGACAGAAAATTAGGTAGACAGAGTAGATGGAACAGGATGCTGGGTAGAAGGCAGTGAGGCAGACGCCATGGCTCTCTGGCCCAAGATGGACGTAGGTGAAAATCTTGCCAGTAAGCCACAGTCATGTGATGATACACAGATTTATTAGAAATGGGTTAATTAAGATGTGAGAGTTAGCCAAGA
>LOEQ01015309.1:4614-16339 GCA_001685075.1 Bramus lutescens
TTTTCTTTGGGGCTTGACAGCTGTGGGGTACCAGGTGGGACAGAAACCCCAAACAAGCAGGCCTTGTTCATTGTTACAGCCAGAATATATGTTTCCTATTTCTTATTGGAATTTTTGACTCATCCTCCATGTTTATTCCATCATCCAGAACAGTATGCTTTCTTTACGGAAGGCTCTGGATTTTTGAATTTTTCTGGGATGACATGTCCTCCACAGTAACTGGGAATGACTGGACCACTTTTGACTTGGAACCCTGCCAGAGGCCCCCCAAGGAGTTTCTCAATGATATTGGGTTGCCTTGTCTGTCTTTTGTTGATCTGAATTCATTGATCTAATGTCAGTCTTTGCCATATCTTCTACATAATCTGGAAGGTTGATATCTTTTATTTTTGCCATTCTCAGTGGAGACATTATTTCTAGGAATTCCTCATCTACAATCCATTCTCAGGTGTTCTATTCTACCACAATAAAAACATTTGGTATTTTGGTATCTCCTCACACCCTTGGAAACTGCTTCTTCTGCCCAAGACTCAGTTTTATAGTCAAATGTCTCAATGTTCATTGTATGCAGGATTCATTCAGCTATTGGTGCTGATCTCACCTTTAAAGGCCCAAGTATATTTTTGGATTCTATGTTTGAATTTTCAAATGCCAGATATTCAATGAGTACTCATCAAGCATCTGGGTCTGTTATTCCTACTTTTACAGCCTTAGTTAATCTTTGTAAAATGTTCTCTCTGGCCCCATTTAATCTGGGTATATCATTCAATTAGTTTGGTTCTTGAATCCTGTCCCAAGGATTTAAGCCTGCTTGGTGGCATAGGGACAAGATTTGTTCATGACAAAGAGCTTGAGCCTGTGGAACAGCATAAGTTCCTTCACCAAGAATTTGATCTTGGGAAGTCTCAAGTCCTTTTACTTTTCCCTGATGCTCTAAAATTTTAGCCTCTTTTCTGAAATAATATTTCCACATCAATTGTGGCCCATCATCCAGGACTGCTGAAACTAACTGAAGCCAGTCATATGTAGTAGTCTTTATGCTAGAAACCTACATCTTTACCTTCTCCCTAATAAATGTGGAAGGCAATCCATAAGTTACTATTGCTTGCTGAATTTCTTTTAGATCATTCATTCCTATAGGTATCCATATACCTTCTTTGGATCCTTCTGACCATTTAGAACTTGATGGTTTTGCAGAGTAGATTACAGGATAGGAAGCTGAATCCTTGGGTAAGACATCTCTGATAGCTATTGATGATGTTAAATCCTGCCTTTGTACCTTCTTGCCCTGCTCATCAGTTCCCGTATTTTTCTAAATCATTTCAAATCTTTTTATTACTGTCTCTTTTAAAGACTGAATCTCTTGGCCTTTATATATTCACTGAGGGACCTAGCCTCTGGTTCTCATTCTGCACATGTGATTCCAAGGTCTGAAGTTTTTTTTTTTTAAATAACATCTCATCCTTGGACAGTGTACAGATTGCCTTCTTGGAGAGACATTTTATCTGCTAAACTATCATAACTTTTTAACAGATTTGATTGTCAAATTCAATAATATGTATTCTTTCAGATAAGTTCTCAGTATCCTTTGACCTGGATTGAATTTTGTCTGTAAAATTAATGTTATCCTTTTCAGTAGTGTTAATTTTTTGGTAACTTTTGATTTTTGATGGTATTAATCCTGTCAGCTAGCTGTTCATTAATAGTCTGTAAAGAATGTATCATTTCTAATAGTTTTCATTCTTAGCTCTGTTATAAAACCATTTCTTAAGGGTATAATATGAAAAAAACTGAGTCCCAATATCCAATAAATGGATGTATCACAATAAACATATAAGCCTTGCAGAATACAATCCATAGTATCAGCAAAATGGTTATGAAAATTCTCTATGGTAATATGGTCTATCATTATATCACTTTCAGGTTTATTGATTTATTAATTAATCATATAGTTGCCTGTGTTATCAGGTCTGGTAAGTTGTTTTAGGTGTAAGAATCTTTATTGTCCAGCAGTTGTTGTGGTTGCAGAGCAGTGACCAGCAGCACAACCAGTGGGGCCACAAACAGACCTGTTCTACTTTGTTTTTTGTTTTTTGTTTTTGCCTTGGTGCTGGTTAAATATTGAAAAATATGCTTTGTTTGATGAATTTAAAGCAATTAAATCAATTCTATACACAGAGCAAGAATTCCAGAAATTAGGAGAAGGGAGCACACACCAGAAGCATCAGGGAATGCAGCACTGGGGTGGAGGGATGTGTGAGAGCTTGGAAATTTCCAGGTCACCATCTGTACTTAGCTCTGCTGTTGCAGGAGTTAAAAAAAAATACTTAGTAGATGAAAGCAAGCCAAGTGGTGTAACATGAGCAGGGCCGGGAGAATTGTCTGTATTCTGCCAATCATGTTTTAAATAAGTGCTGATTGGCCCATTAGATCAGGCTACTTATTAGCTCTTGTAGCTTATATTAACNTCCTTCCCAGAATTCTCCTGTTCTCATTGCATCATTTCTACTTCCTGCCTGGCTAATCAGCATTTATTTAAAACAATTGACAGAATACAGACAATTATCACACACCAAAGTGGGCAAGGGTGGATGACTGTCTGGGCTGTAGACCATTTGGGCCTTTATGCCTATCCACCCACTAGGTGTGGAGTTCTGATCCATGTGCAGCTCCAATTGAAGATGAATGCTAAAAAGAAATCCTACACCAGCTCAGAATTGAGTATAATGAAGTGTTATTTATTTAAGGGTAGACTCACAGATCACAGTCCTCTGCTTGGACAGGTAACAGGGACTGAATCCCACAGCCAGACAAGAGAGAGAACTCATGCTTTCCATCAGTATTTATAGTATAAATGGCCATGCCCATGTTGGCAGTTAACTTAAAGGCTAGGCTGTATGATTTCCTACAGCAAAAGTACAGTGATGAAGAAGTTGACACTTTCTTTAAATCTTGCTCTGATGAGTATCATTATCCTGCTGTTCCAGTCTGTCCTCAGTGCTACCAGATTTACTCAGCAATTCATGAGTCCTGTTAGTGCTATTGGTATGACTTTATGTGATTGTTTTCTTGTTTCTTTATCTAGATGACTCAAAGGGACACTAGTTGATACACAGAAGAAAGATTTACAATTCTAATGACTAATAAAAATGTTGTGCCTTAATGCCTTGCATGCATACAAATGCACGTATTTTTTGCTATCTGGTTAATTTCTAAGTTGGGAAATTACGCAGAATAAAAAGAGATGATGTTTGAATAAGACATGTTTTGTTTGTCAGCTGCTGAAAATTGAGAAAAAGATGACTCACAAAAATTAATTTTTTTGATTATTGTAGCAATACATTAGAAAGTCAAATCTGAATGGCTGGGACATACAAGAGGGGTTGATTGATAAGCAACTGTATAGCATTTCTCATTAATGATGAACCAATTTCAAACCAAGAGTTCTAGAACTATCTATAATCACAATACCAGAGTAGCTGAGAGCAGAAGGATTGTGAATTTAGGCCTGAACTAGACATCAAGTTCCATGCTTGTTTAGCTTGGTGAGATATGAGCTGGAAAAGGAAAAACTAACCAACCAAACAAACAGAAGCAAAAACCGAGAATGCAAGCTTCAGGTGGAAGACTGCTGCAGATCTAACACTGGCTCCGTTTTACTAGTTATGAAACATTCGGTAAAATAATACAATTTTCTTTCAGTTTTGAGGTTGAACCTAGTTCCTTATATGTGTTGAACTCTCCAAATAATACATTTCAGTTTCATATTTTTGTATAATGAAGACAATGTATACCTTAAAGATATAGATTATAGATAGAACATGCCTGATAAATCTCAAGTCAAGAATGTTCCAGTTGTTCATCCTCACATGTACTACAACAATGCCATGAAGCGGGCAGCATCATCCTCTGATATAACATATCAGTTTGTATAACTGAGCCATGGGACGTTCACAGAAATACTCTTCAGAGGGCCTGAGGTTTGGACTTGGGTTTCTAGGAGTTAAGACACAGATGCAAATACTTGTGATTACAGTTATTTGACAGTGGGTAATTGTAATTTACTTTTAACACTTTTGCTACTTGGAGATGGTCTAGTAGAGGAGTTTTTGTAGATCAAATCCAGTCTTCTGGGTATTTTCTGGACCTGGTCTCAGTAATCAGAAAGTGGAGGTAGATTTATGGGCTACTAATATGTTTCTGGAACATCAATAGTGAGTAGGATCCTCTTGTTTTGTACCATGTCCATTCTTTTTATTGCCACTTTCAAAACTCATAGTTCTCAATCTTGTGTTCCTCAGTAAACCTGTATGTCACCTAATTTTAGAAAGAGGAGAGGCTGACTGAGGAAATCTTAGCATGACATATTGCATTCACCAACCACGGACCGCTTATTGTTTGCCATATTAGTTTAGATGTCACTGATTAATTGCCCAACAGAGAAGCACATAATAAAGGCTTTCAGAGATAGAATTATGAAAATATTGAGTGACATACATGAAAACATGTCCACTCCTAATGAGTTTGGGAGAAATACAGCAGGAAACAGAAACAATGTTCTGGATTCCAGAATTTGCTTACCTCAATGCCATTTTGGATTTGAGGACAATTTTTCTAACATCTTTTTTCTGATTGCTCAAATATAATTAAATGTCTGTTTTCTCAAATGAAATCATAATGATCTGTATGAGATTTTCTCTTTTTTTCACTCTGAAAATCCTTGTATGCAGGTAATTTAATTTCAGTCCTTCATTCTTCATAAAATTTGTTTCATGACTACAAGTAGAATTCCAGATGCCTTTGGACTAAAACTGTGGGAATTTCAAATTTAAAGAAATACATTTATACGATTACATTTAGTCAGCTTTTTAAAACATGGAATAGGTCCCTTCTGAGTGCTACATTGCCTTGTGATAATTTGGAATACCACAGGTAAGTAGCAGGATATATGAATATAAGAAAAAACTAATGATAACATGTTAGTGCAATGTGCCTACTTAGCTATTAACTTCTGGAGTCTGTCTATACTTGAAGATACATGATAATTCCTACTGAGAACTAAGCAGACTGTCTGCTCTTTAAAGACAGCAGAAAATAAAGGAAAGATGATAACAGTTTCTCCTCTGTTCTGTAGTTCAGCTCTCAAGGTCAAGAACTTGTTAGAGTCACATAATCCTCTTCCTAGGATGGCCCTAATTCCACACCTAAAATATATCTTGCATAAGGTACACACTTTAGAGCCATTCTTTATGGAAGGTGTTGATTGGCATATCTTTTTCCAACTACACAGAGGCCTCAGCACTGTGCCTACTGTTCATAAAAGTGTTATATTGGTGATATTATCAATACGCAGTGTAATTATGCTGTGCAAGACTTGCCTTTATTTTCTAACACCATCTGGTAGCAAAGATGTGTGGCTGAAGCATTTTGTTATGAACTTGCTTCTTACACTGAAAGCTATTTATGTTTACTAAATGCTCTGACCACTGCATTTTTGTACATCATTTTAAGATAGTGACAAAGTAAAGTTCATTATCTGGAAAATTTGGAGTTGTATTTGGTAGGTTAATAATATGATGAAAGGAAAAAGGCAAACATTTATTTGGAGATATAAGTAAGATATACTATAGTCAGTGGCATCAAAAATCAAAAGAAAAACAAATAAATAAACTCCAGGTATGTGTGTGACTATCTTCCTACTCTTTGTGAGTTTTGTCTCATAAAGAACAGTAAAGAACTGAATGAAAGTGAATGAAANNAGAACTGAATGAAAGTGAATGAAATGTTACATTAGTTTTGACCATGTAGAAATAGGGAAGAGACATCTGTGCTCCTGTATATTTGTACAATACAATATAAACTATACATACATATATATAAATATGCATATATATATGCACAAACATATGTATGACACTAGGTTGAGGGAATAAGTGGTGAATAAAACAGACAAAAATCGACTAAAGCTGTAGATGAATACTGTAGGCAAAAATTAACATGTTAAAAAGAATTTGGGGAGAGATGAGATGCTGAGATGCAAGCAAATTTCTGCAGGATAACTAGGAAAGATGTATGTGTCACAGCTGAAGGTGATAGAATGAAGCCTGTGAGCGACATCCAGGAACAGAAAATAGTAAGTATGTGATTAGGACACATAGCATGAATGCTAAAAACAATACAGTGTTTCATGTAGGTGGAAGTGAAAGGAAGGCTCATAAGAGATTAAATGAGAACATGGGAAAAATCTATGTTCCACTTCCTCTTTTGATCATTAAAAAATGTAATTGTCATTAGTGTTTACTTTTCTACATGGTGGTGGGACCTAGGAGAATGGAGTTTATAAATGATGTGGACTAATGTCTCATGCAGTAGCCAACTTTATTCAGAACATCAAGCAATTTACACTCTGGACAGTTAATAGTCTCTTGAGTAAAGTGTACAATTGCAAGGGCAAATTGCACATATGTTGAGCAAGCCACACATGGCAAAACCATGTTTTTTTTTACAGAGGCATATAAACAAATAACAATAGCCTGTTGTAACAAATAATCTGAAGTGAACTCCCTCCATTTCACAACACCTGGGAGAGATATGAAAATAATGTCCTTTCTTGAAGAAACTGAGGTTGCAGGACTCTTGTCTTTGTTTCTTGGAGTTTTCTCATAGGCCCTCAGAAATCTCACATGACTCCTTCCTTGGACCACATTCTAAAAACTAGAATATTTTGAGCATAAGAGTGACATACTTTTACTCTTCTTTATCAAGACAGTTTCAATTTTTGAGTCATGAAAAGGCAGGAGGGCCAGGGAAGAAACAGGGAACTCATTTTGGAAGCTTACTATTATTAAAGTGGAAAGTCATAATAATTTAGCCCAAGATAATTTCAATGAAATTAAGTGTGCATTGCTGCACTCTGGTCAGACTTTAATGTATAGAGAAATTTGCACTGTCAGATTGGTTGGTCAGATGTGGGGTCTGCAAAAATAAAGGAGTCAGGGAAGATTCTAAGGGCCAAGGCCTGAGTATCTGTGAGCCTGAAAGCGCTCTGAATATATGGGTGAAGACTCCAGGAAAAACATTTTTTTTGAAAACCCAAGGGTTTTATTTTCAACATATTAGGTCTAAGATATCTTTAAAATATGTAATTCATCACCCTGAGAGACATGAAACTAGAAAACAGAACGTGTTTAGATCATTCTATCCATGGAAATATGTATGATCACCTTGAGTGAGAACAGGGAAAGGAGGAAGCTGTGAAGGAGATTATTGGACGTCCGGAGAAGTGAGAGACCATGGGAATAAAAAGGTAAATTAGGAATGCATAGACTACACACCATGCTTTAAGGATGAATGAACAATAAATTCCACACCAGCATCATTCTCTGCTATTGACTATCACCTAATGTTCATATACATTCTACATCAATTGCATATATTTGCCAATCAAAAAAGGAAAACACAGTTCAAGTAATTCTACTAAGAATATCCTTTGGGAATTGAAATTGTCATATGGTATCTATTTTGATTATACGAAAGCCAAGGTTCTTTAGTCCACAAACTGGGTCATGAAGTAGGGCTTTCAGTATTGATTGTAGGCCCGTATTTCTATATGGTGTGGCAGTCAGGCTCTAAAGCCATAGGCCCCACCTGAGGTGGTCATGTAGCCTTCCAGACAGGCTGTAGCTGCCCTAACAAAGGGTCAGGATGTTGTTTTTCTCCTTTCTTTGTAATTTGGAGGATTCCTGATAGAGATGCTGATTCAAGCCTATGTGACAGCTAGCATATAGAGCAGATGGGTAGTTGCGGATGTGACTAAAAGCCATTCACCTGGTTACCTAGGAAACAGAATGCTAATGTATTTCCCCTCAGTTAAGTTTTGGTATAGAGACTGGAAAATAAAGCAGGAGAAACTCTTCACTATGGGAACTCAGGATTTCATGAGGGACCACTGAGAATCTCCCTCCCGATAAAGCCATGTGAGTTGTATCTTTATTTCCGTGTCTCCACGCCAGTCCAGAGAGATAGTTTATGTTGGGGTTTGGTCAAGAGAAATAGTTTATGGTCTGAGCTAGCACTGGACCTTGGCAATTGATAACATTTCCTCATTTAGGGAATAATGAAGTCAGACTACCTGTGCAACTGATGTATGTATCATCTTAAAACCTTTCCGTTGTTCTTTTCTTTCCATGGTAGCAGAATTCTATGACTTTTATGGAAGGTCAGCTCTATAGGTGCTGTGTGTGCCTTCAGCAGAGAACTCCGGCAATTACAGTGTTCTGAGCACCTGGGGTGTGGAACTGACAGGCTGACAGCAATAGAGAAGTGACAAGAAGCCCTGCAATATCACATTTTTTTACACACTACCTAAGGGCTGAACATATGTCTCTCTTTTAGTGAAAATGCATTCATTTTCATCATGAAATGTGAGAACCAAGCATTCATCAAACCCAGTGTTTAAAGATTATAAAATAGCATTTCAGTAATCTTGCCATGAATTCTGGTATAAACCAGGCAAGGATGAGTGAGAAAATACTTTATCTTTATTAAATATTTTATTAAGAAGAGGTTTGATTCAAGGTAACTTTTTTTTTGCAATAGATTCCTGGATACTTTTCCCCTAGATTTCACCAGTAAGCTTTTATAATAATAGGCATCTATTTATTAACTCAGCATTTTACACATTTCAAAGTAAATTATCTCTGTTAGTTTACTCTCAATTTTTAAAATAACTTTATATTTGTGTATAATTTTTCTTCTGATTTTATGTTATGCACAAATTTTATGAGATACACAAATCACATTTCAGTCTATCTATAGCAACCATAAAATGTTCTAATATTGTACAGGACACCACACATATTTGATGAATGAAGAGGAATATATGGTTGAATGTATGGAAATACACAGTTTATAATGTTTGCCTTGATATTTTAATATTATTCAAGAAACTCAGAGTCACTTAGAATTAAATAGGAGAGGCCAGACAGAAGCAGGTAGCTTTAGTGTCAAACCATCATGGTGTGGTGGTGAAACCTTCCAAATGTTGTCCCATTTTATAGGGGTCCTTGCCAATGGCTCGGAGGAGCAATACATTGACAGTTTCCGATATTACCCCTTGTCAGTTGGATTTGCTCAGCATCCCTCAGGTCTCTGCTTAGGAGTTCATCTCACTTTTATTGGCAGTAGCTTCCTGGAATATCTTGTGCTGACAGTGGTGACAGTTCCAAGAAAGTAGTAGTAAAATCATGTTGGGGATCTGCTGTTCATCTAGTATTGTGTGTGGAATGGTTGCAGCTCAGTTCTTGTGGGGACTGCCCCCTCTATAATAACATTTTTCTAGTCATTTGGTTTCAGGAAAGTTCTTAAATCTCCCCAAAAGTGATTGCTAATAGAGGTAAAGGTGATTCTAACTATAGTTCCTGAATCTTTCTTATTTTGTCTTCTGCTCAGCTCTGGCATAACAGCACTTCCCGTGCTCAGCAAAGGAGCTATTTACAGAATGTAAAGAATAGAATCCTTCCCATACCTCTTTCAGGGCTTCCACAGCCTGTTCTTTCTTCCCCCATTTGCCTCCACCTACAGGGCAATGGGAACTGAGCTTTAGCAGCAGTTATTAATGGAATAGTCTTTCCCCTCCAACTCCTTACTTACTAATGTAGAAACTGAGTATGAACTGTGTTGTCAGCACATGCATGTGAGTTATTTAAAGTTGTTTATCACATGCAATGTGCTTGTTTTAACCTCCATTACTTCCCCTATTTTCCTATTTATAAAATCACCTGGACAATTTGAGATCTTTATTTCACAAGTTAAACAAACAAATACAATGGCAAAAACAAACAATAAAAAGAAAAAATCTATTATAAAGAAACTGAGGCTCATTCTCCAAGGCTCATGTATTAGTTTCATGGATACTTAAAAATAAGTACTTATTTTGATAGAAGAGAAAGTAGGAAATAGGTTTGAACTCCTTGACAGAGGGGTTGCTGAACAAGACGGGGTAGCACAGGCATTAAATCCAATAATTAATAAATTGGATCTCAAGAAGGTAAAAAGCTTCTATATGTCAAAGGACACAACAGGAGCATACAGAGTGGCAAAAGATCTTTACATCTGATTAATGGTCAGCATTTACAGCATATAAATAGCTAAAAATAGCAAGCAACAAGCATTCAAATAATACAATTTGCAATAGAATATGAAACAGAGTTCTCAAAATAAAGAACAGAAATGGCTGAGAACTTGATGTTCAACATCCTTCTTTATCAAGGAAACAAAAATTAAAACTAATTTGATAGTTCATCTTATTCTAGTTACAATGTCTAAGATCAATAAAACAAATGAGAGTTCATGCTAGTGAGGATATGGAGTCAGGGGAACACTTATTCATTGCTGGTGGAAGTGCAAACTTGTAAAACTACTATGGAAATCAATATGGTGCTTGCTTGGGAAACCGGGACTAGATCTACCAGAAGACCCAGCTTCATAACCCTTGAGGATGTACCCAAAGGATTCTAAATCATACTCCAAAGACCCTTTCTCACTCATGTTCATAACTGTTCTGTTCATAATGTGCAGAACTTGGAAACAACTTGGATTAATGTCAATCAACCAGTGAACGGCTAATGAAAATTCAATGCATTCGCACAATAGAATACTATTCATTAGGTTAAGAGAAATAAAATTATAAAATTTGAAAATTAATGGATGGATCCAGAAATAATCATCCTGAATAAGATAAGCCATACCCCAAAGACAAATATTACATGTTTTCTCTTACGTGTAGATGTTAACTTTTAAGCTGTAGATTTCTATGTTTTATTCTGAATAACCACAGATATTAAGTAGCTAGTAAGAGACCAGTGGGGAAGATGGGTCTTCTAAGGAAGGAGAAATACAGTGTTATAAAAAGACAAAGGTGAAATTATAATAGGAGGATTAAAAAGGGAGTGCATGGTAGGATAAATGAGGCAATATGGGGAGGAATAACTGATAATGAAAGTCTTTTGAAAAAGTCATATTTATTCACTCTTAAAATGAACAAACCTGATAATTCACAGGCTAGAGGAAATCTTACACCTATTGTTTTGCTAAAGGAACATAGCAATATAATGACTCCTAGTGATGTTTCACTATACCCATAGATCAGAGCACCAATACACCTTCNAAATTATGATGACTTTTTATGACCTTGGCCTATTTGTCTTAGTAGGAAGCATTAGTGAACTATATCTACATGCTATGACTTCTGTCCTGATGGGTGCTTCTCTGTGCAGTGAATTTTTTACTTCCATAAATAGCAAGAACGATGCTTCCCCCTGGGTGAAATCTATTTCATAGATTGATATCCATCCTTCCATCATTTAAATGGGATGCCATTAGAGATCCCTGTTTATGATGCTGCTATGGCACATCGATAGGTGGATAACACATATTTGCGTCTTTGCAAAGCAACACACTTTTATTCACACCACTGCCTTTAATGAGCTGGCTCCAAGCCATGATCATCAATTCTGACATTTACGCTCCTTTCGTGCTGTAGCAGAGCCTTGCAATGACATAATTGCTGCTTGTTGAATAAGTGATGATGCAAAGTACATTAGCCATGAAAAACCTAATTTATAATCCATTGGGCCAGTCTGACCATTATCTAGGAGAGAAAAATTAAAGTTCTCACAGTTTTGAAATCAATACTACTTCAAGATAGATGAAGTAGGTGCTTAAT
>LOEQ01015313.1:0-15772 GCA_001685075.1 Bramus lutescens
AATTCCACACCACCATGCTGAACTTTTCACAGGAGTGAAGGGCTGAACAGCCAGGACTCATTGGATGAAGTAGACCAGAACAATTCTGGGAGTCGCATTAAAGCCAAATCAAGTTGTTCCCCACACCCTAGGTTTATACACCTTTCTTTCTTGGCTACAAACTGATACTTTGCAACCCTGAAGCAAGGCTTGTGTCATTAAGACTGGGTGTAAGTCCGGGTCCCCATGATGCTGGCTGTAAAGGAAGGCTATGAGAACCCAGTGTCCTCTGTGCCCAGGACATCTGCACCAGTCTCAAAATCCCAAAGAACTTCTGCTTGTTGGTGGGTATGACTGTTTCTGATTCCACTGACAAGTAGACAGAGCGTTCAGTTTTCCACCCACAATCACCTGCAAACCTGTGGAGTCTGATCACTCCACACTGAAAATCTGTCTTTGAAGGTCAGCAACAAAACAGACACTGTTCTGGGTTTCTCCACCAAGTTCCCTTGTGTTCAAACCAGGTAAGTGTAAATTTCTTGAGAGTATGGTGTATGATTAGATCTCTATAAAAACAAGACAAGCAGTTTTTAGTGGCACAATGGCTTTTAAGGGGTGAGCACAATGCTTTAGGAAACAGTCCTCACTGTAATTCACTAAAAGTGAAACTTTTTATGTAGCCTAATTAGGATAGCCTGCAATTCCAATGCAAGTTCCATCTGTTTTGTACAGAAGCAAAGTCTTCAATGGAATTATGTCCTGTATTGGCCCCTGGTTACCTTAGATAAAGGCACAAAGGGGAATGAGATCAAGAGTAGCATTGACACTGAAATTAAATTTATGAAGTGGTCAGTAACCGACAATCACTATAAACCTGACTTGCTCCACTGTATTGTTTCCTAAAGCACAGAGTCTGTCTGGTATGTTGCTCCCCAGCATCCCGTACTGTCACCCCAACAGTACTGCAGTCTCTGTGCTCTGATGACACTACATAACTGCACGTGTCTCACAGGAATGCCTCGTGACACTGGCCTTTCCTAGTCTGTTGTTTACGGGTAAATGCAAGTCAAAGTGGGAAAAAGAAAGCTAAGAGAAACTCAATAAGTGAGTAACTGGAACTTTTCCTTAGTGTATCAAAAATAGCTCTCCAGGAGAACTGGGGTCCACAATACACACACGTACCACTTACATTATTTATTTTCAATTTGTTCTTTTCTCTTCTTTGCAGGTGTCCTGAGATGTGATAAAGGACGGCTCGGGTCCGTCTCCGTGCGGAGTCCAAGTGGGTCCCTGCTCTTGATCTTCCTTTGGTTCTGTCTGGAGGACAAAAGACTCATAAGACAACAGAGAATGCAACACTTCATCTCACAGATGTCACGTTCTGATAGATCATGTGCAAAGGCATACCATATTTTATATATTTTCAAACACTTAAAATTATCTGATGCCTCCTGAGAACATTTATTTCAATTTTAGTTCAATATAATTTACTTGTTTTTCAACATTATCCTAGCTGCATTGTTACTTAAATATCAAAGTAAAATATACATGAAACAGAGCGTTCAGCGAGCACAAGATTCTGCTGTCACCCGGATCTATCATGCTCCTATCGCTAACTGTAGTTAACATTTAGAAAGCCATTTCCCCTATGTAATTTCCAAAGCAAATGTAAGTCACATTTAAATAATTCTTCTTTGTATCAATAGAAAGTTTATAATAAAACTGTTTATACAGTTTTTGTATTAACCATCAACTTGACACAGTCTTGTCAATTTCACCATTTTCCAATTTGAATTTTAAAAATTAATTGATTCTTTATTATTTCCCAGCTTTTCCCCTTAACTCTCACAAGATTTGTCCCTATCTCCTTAACCTCCCAATTTCATGTCCTCTTTTATTATTTTTTCATAAGCCTTTGAATTCAATTTGTGTTGTCCATATACTTCTTGGTGTGGGGAATCCACTGGAATGCAGTCATCTACTTACCAGGAGAAAGAAAACTCTGACTGGAGCTATCAGCATCCATATCTCCTCAGCTAGGGTGAAGGTTCATGAACTGCCTCCTGTCCACACTGGAATAGTGACTGGCTTGATCTTGGGTGGGTCTTAAGCAGGCACCCCCAGCCACTATGAGATGGTGAGCGCAATGGTCCTCTCAGGCCCAGAAGATAGTGTTTACTCTGTCCCTCCATAATCTCTGTCTCTTTGAGGTCTTTCTGCCCCTTCCTCCCTAACTTCTGCCCCTCCTCACTGATGATTCCTTAGTCTTGGGAATAGGTATTATATCTGGTTTGTGGCCGAACACTCTACTTAGCCTATTCTCTGCAATTTGATCAATTGTGAATTTTTGCATTAAACACTGTCCACTGTACAAAGAAATTTTCATTGATGAGGTATGAGAGCTGCACTGATGTATGATTAGAGAGATATGAATGTTGAAGACAATTTAATACTTTGTCCTAAAGGGGGCAAAATAATATTAATAGGTTCACTATTGGGAACTATGAGTACTGGCCATGTTTGTATCCTCAGGAGCAGGTTTTAAATCCAACCAGAACATAGTTGGTTCCCTTAAATCATTCATGCCACCCTGCATCCAAGGATGTATCTTGTCACAATTGTTATTATTATAATTCACAGTGTTCACAGCTGGGTGGGACTGTTGATGACTTTTTCCCCAGGAGCCTGTACAGCCATACTATGAAAGCTAGGTAGTAAGGACAAAGCTTCATGGAGAGTACCAATTTAGTTTCTTCATTTTTAAACAAATAGCCATTTTATTGTCATATTTATGGCTGAAATTTTATTATTTGATTTTGTTCTTTATATAGCAAAAATAAATATTTTTAATGTTGTCAAACTATCAGTTTACCTGTTTATGGTGAGTACACCTTATGTCTTGAAGACCTAAATTATTTACAGGAAAGTTATTTTAATATGCATGCACATTTCTTCTGATTTATTTATCTTTTTATTCCAGAATTTGAAATTTTTAAATAAAATATAAGACTTTGCTATAGATTCAAGTAACTAATAAATATTGAAACCCACATTATTTATATTATTGTAATTGTTACCTGTTCAGATAAGGGCTTTATGTGTTAACTTTTTATTTACTTAGCATGCTACATGTCTCACTTAAAACATAATTACTAGAAGAGTAAGAGTAAGTTAAGTGTATTTCAATTTACAAACAACCTAAGTTCTGTGACAATGTCTATAGAAACGTGTTAATACTAGCAGGATGCTGATAAAATGTTAGTTGCTTGCAAAATGACAAACAGAATTATAATGTTATTAAGAAATGGACCTGAGATGATATTTATGACAGTCAGGTGGTTCTCTTCTCATGGGGAAACCTAATTAATAGCTGAGATTTTCTAAATTAAACATCAATAATTTTATCATCTTAAAAAAAGACCCTCAAAAGAAAATGTCAAAGAAACATTTTTGTCTTAGTCTTGGCTCTAAGTAGAAGCAAGATATATTCTCTAAAATGTGCCATTACAACTAAGCCCTTGACCAAGTCTTATTGTGAAAATCACTCCACTTACAGGACCTAAAACCATACCATTTATGAGTCGTAAAATCACTTCACTTACAAGACCTAAACTCTCCCTGTTTAAAATGGTTTTGGGTTTTGGTTCATAGCCAAAGTAAACAAACAAAATTCAAAATTTAAATAATTTAAAAAGCAACACATTGTTCTGTAACAATATACATACAAAATATTTACTTTGGTGATATTTATAATATACATGCATGAACACATCAGTAGACACATATGCATATAATACAGATATGCAATTGTGTGAATAACTGCAAATCAATCAAATGTCCACAGATAAATACTATAAATTGCAGTCTAGGCATGATAGAGTGTTATAGTTCCAAATAAATGGACTTGTGTAAATTAAACATAAAATAAAAGAAAGCCTATCTCTTAATACAGAAGTATCTTACAAAGGCAGTATTGAAAACACAAATGGATAAACATCACAGGTACCATGGCAAGACTTTTTATTGTATTTACATGAATTCAAAAATAAATAGTATTGCTATGGGACAATGCTCTTGTACACTGTAAAATTTGTCACTCATATTGACTTAATAAAACAGTGATTGGCCTGTAGCCAGGCAGGAAGTACAGGCGGGGCACCAGCCTAGGATATCTGGGAAGAGGAAAGGCAGAGTGTCAGTCACCAGGAAGGCAGAGAGGAAACAAGATGAGAATGCCTTACTGAGAAAAGGTAGCAAGCCACTTGGCTGAACATAGATAATACTATGGGTTAATTCAAGTTGTAAGAGTTAGTTAACAATAAGCTTGAGCTAATATGCCAGTTTATAATTATTATAAGCCTCTCTGTATATCTTTGGGACTGAATGGTTATAGGACCAGGTGGGACAGAAATTTCCATCTACACAGTAAATTTTTTAGAAAATATAAGTGATATAAAATAATATGCTACCACAATGCTAGTAAAGAGGCAAAGTGATTTAGAAATGGTATATCCAGCTAGTCTATTATATCATTTTCTAAGTGATACATGTCAAATTCTATTGTTCAAAGTGGATGTAGGGTGTATTATGATTAGAAAAAATATTTTATAGTACATATATTTTCATTTTAATTTTGAGGTATTTTGTAACAAAGCTGACCAAACAGTGGATTTGATTATTTGGATTGGGTGCACATTACTTGAGGTAGAAGACTTGGGGTTGAACTCTGAAGAATTAATGCAGGTAGACAAGATGGAGGATAAAAGTTATAGCCATTTATGATAAAGTTATAAAAACTGTGTCTTGGGCAGAGAAAGCTCAGCATCTCTGAGGACACAGAGAAGTTACAGGAAGTTAAAAGGGAAGCAGAAGGTGTGAAGGGATCTGCCGCCTGGTTCTAAGTCAATGGTTCTCAACATGTAATATAAGTCATGAAGACACTCACCACAGTGAGGAAGAAGAAAAACCATGCTGTTTACATTACTATCATTCTACCTGTTTCAAACATTTCTAGGATGAACTTTCATGTAAAAGGTAATTATTTTTTGGTTATTTTTCAGGGAGTAAGGTCTCATGTCACTTTCATTGGCCTTAATGTTCTAGTGTTACTGTTTATATGTTTGTGCCAGCTACCATAGGAACAAAGAATTCTATTGATAGCTTTTCTAGGATAACTCTCAGAATGTCTGACGCCAAAACCAGAAAAGTAAACACATCAGGAAAACCATGTACCACCATCTTCACAGATGCAGAGAAGACCCTAAATAAAGCATTACCAAACTGAATATAAAAATTAATGTAATATTATATCATACTCATTTAGGCTTATGACAAGGATAGTCCTATCTCAAGAAACACAGAGGTCAAATGACCTCCACTGAATATGGTCATGGAAATCAGTAAAAACTTTTTTAAAATCCTTGATAATCAAAAAGCACAGCAATTATCTCTGATCTGGTAGAATATCTACTAGCAGTCAAGAACACAATCATTGACAGTTTTTATAGTTTACTAAAGACAAAAATATTGAAATGAAAAAAATCATTAACATAAATATCAAGGTAAAAATGTTGGAAACCCTCAGTATGCAATTCCATGCATTTCCTCATATATTTTTTGCATTTATTCCCTATGAACTGAGTTGAGGTGGCATAGGTGTGGATATTAGTTCCTATAATCTTAAAACTATTCATTTTACCAAAGCTACAAATATCAGTGAAGTGAAACATGAAATTCATTCTCTGATGCTCTTTCCTAGATATAAATAAACATTTTGATGACTTTTATTTTTTCTGTGAAATATTTTTTATCTCTAACCTCACATAAAATACTCAACATGGGAACAATCATAGATCACAGATATAAAGGTATTTATAAGGGAAATAAGTCATGTTGGCAAACCTAATAAAAAGCTAAAACTGAATTAAATATAAGTTTTGTATTTTATTACTCATTCTTTAAGTGATGAATGACCACCTGGCCACCCAGTAACTTACATTTGGGAAGGGGATGGAAAGCCTGTGACTGAGCTAGGCAGATGACTTAGTGAATATAGACAGATGGCCTAGTGGGTATGGACAGATGACCCAGTAGGTAGGGATAGATGGCCCAGTGGGTATGGACAGATGAACCAGTGGATATAGAGAGACTTCCCAGTGGGTATGGACAGATGCCCAGTAGGTATGGACAGATAGCCCAGTGGATATGGAAATAATGGCCCAGTGGGTGTGGACAGATGACCCAATGGATATGGACAGATTGCTCAGTGGATTTAGACCAATGGCTCAGTGGTTGAATATTTGTTGTTCTTCCAGAGGACCTGAGCTCAGTTTCCAACATCCATATGCATCACTAACAGCATCATGTAACTCCAATTTTGGGGTATTCAACATCCTCTCTGGTTTCTAAAGGCACCACACACACACATATGATCTATATACTACACATAAATAAAAATAATTTTAAAAACATATAAAGAAATTCTAATGCAGTTAGTAAAGTAAGCCACTCTGCTCTGTAAGCCAGGGTACTAACCAACAGAAGTAGACAGTTGACATTGGGGTTGTTCACAATCCTCATTACTTGACCCTCAGCCTAAACTGAGTTCTGCGGAAGAACATCATCCTGAAAAAGGTCACACATGATGGTATTACAGGTGTTCCATAGAAGATTCTGTTCTTTAAAAAATATTATTAATAATAATAATCTCCAAAGCTACTCAGTTTCAGCTGGTGGTGAATGAATGTGGAGTCAACAAATAATCTTTTTGGAATTGGATTGCAGCCAGCCTGGTTCTCAAGCAGGGCTTCTGTAACATAAGGGCCTGCTTGTTGGAGTTTCTGTCCTGCCCAGTTCCCATAGTCATTAGGTCCAAAGAAAATCACACAGAAGTCTGCATAAGTTATAAATGGATTGGCCCATTAGCTCAGGCTTCTTGTTAACTCTTATAACTTATATTAACCCATTATTCTTATCTATGTTAGCCACATGGYTCAGTACCTTTTTCAGCAGGACATGTCACATCCTGCTTCTTCAGTGTCTGGACAGGACTGGGGAGGAATGGGCTTCCTCCTTCCCAGAATCTTCCTGTTCTCATTGACCACCCTCTACTTCCTGTCTGGTTGTCCCCCCTATACTTCCTGCCTGGCTACAGGCCAATCAGTGTTTATTTAAAACATGATTGACAGAATACAGAATTGTCCAGCACCAGGCTTCTAAGAGCTCTCCCAATTTAAGTCTCTACAGTCACTACCCCAAGCGTTTACCAGAGTGACTGACATGTGCCACATCACTCTTAAGACGTGCTCTCTGTATACATACACAGACAACTAGTGTCGTGAGTGGGGATATAGGGTATGTTAGCCACTATCTGGACTATGGGGTAGAGAACATACCCCAGAAAAAGTTGTGCTCCCACATAGAGGACTAGAAGAGAAAATAAAAAATGAATACTGGAGGGCCTTAACAAAGGTCTAGTTTACTCTGAGAAATAAATTATGAACTGAATTAAAGTGGTTAAGAAAAGGCAAATTCTTATTTTCTATATTTTTAAAGTCATAATTTTAAGCTATTTCTGCTATCTGGATTACATCATTAAGTAATAATTTGGGGAAAGTTATATGAGGAATGAATTATATGATTCTCCATAAGTGAAATGTTTAACAGTCTTGCAAATTGTGTTACTCTGATAATATCATAAACGTATCTGTGAAAATTTAGAAGCAATAACAAATCATATTGCATTTGGCCAACATTTTCCTATCACCATATGTGGGCAATTCTAAACAATAATAGATACAACAAAACCAATGGCTGAATTTTAATAATGTATAAACCTCAAAGTGCCATGTATGCCACAAATTACATGCTGGGACACAGTACTTCTCTCGTAACTGACAAAAACTTCACAATATGTGAAAAACTCTAAGTACTGAATATAAAGAAAACCAGTCTAATTGGGAAGTAAGCGTGAGACCTGAAACATTTCCACAAATCTTGAGCATAGGAATCTGGGTACCACAGGAAGCCAGCACATACCTGCTGCAGGAGCTGGAGGAGAGCAAACAGCACCACCATCACTCAGGATGGGGAACATGCATCTATGATGCATTGCCACTGAAACAGAATGGCTTGAAAATTGTTTGGCCATTTTAAACATTATTTTTATTTAGTTTTGCCACTGTCATACTGTGGGGGTAAAATTTGAACCAAACCAAGACCACCCCTCTTATGCCTTCTCCATGGTCCCGAGTACCCCCTAGTTCCCAAAATGAGTTGAACTCCACCGAGGGTATGATTAACGACAGTCACTAATCACATGGCTAGGGGGCAGCTCCTGACCACATGCCTCATCCATACCTGATGTGTTTTTAACTACTTTACTGTTTAATTCTGTACTTCCCCTCGCCAAAAGCAATCATGTTAAATGTCAACTACCCCAAGACCCGCTGACAAGGCTGTGAGCTACTTGTCAGCTTCCCTTTGGTTTTTCCCTATATCAGCGCTAACCTGTAAATTCTCTGCATGGCGCTTAGTTTCCCAAAACCTGAGCTGCTGCCCATATCCGGATCTGCCTTCCTCAATAAACCCCTTTGTGTTTGAGTCGGATACCTGCTCTGTGGTGGTCTTGTTTGGGAGTCTTGCAGCACGGGCACAACATTATTTGGGGGCTCATCCAGGATTCCCCAAGACACCCCAAAGCCCCAAGCCCGAGGGGTTACTGGCTGGCTGGTAAGTTTCTCTTTGTTTGTCTCTATACTGTTTTATACTTCCATTTTCCAAAGCACGCACAGTATGTGGTGGGGTCTGGCAACAGCAGAGGTTAAAAGCAAAGTGGGTTATAGTCCCACTTGAGCTGCTGAGACTACCAGCCGATGTGCTGGAGACTGGAATGTGAGGCTTTCAAACTCTGAGGAGGGAGATCATGGGTTTGGGTCCCACCTCCCTGAGGAGGGAGATCATGGGTTTGGGTCCCACCTCCCTGAGGAGGGAGATCATGGGTTTAGGTCCCACCTCCCTGAGGAGGGAGATCATGGGTTTGAGTCCCACTTCCCTGAGGAGGGAGATCATGGGTTTGAGTCCCACCTCCCTATAGCAGAGTCTCTACGATCTGCTTAATCACGGACAGAAAGTCTTATATCTGGACACTGGGTCGCTCCCTCCTGAGAAAAATTTTAAGGCCTTTTGTGTGTCTTTGATTTTGGGTGTTGTCTATTGTCTGGTGTATTTGCCTTTATATCTCCCACTGAGGTAGAAATTATGGGACAGTCCCCTCCTTACCCCTAGGCTTACGTTAGCCTCACTGGAAGGAAATAGTGGCCATGGCTCATAAACAAGGAATTAAAATTCACAAAGGAAAGTTCATTACTGTTTGAAGCACAGAATGGCCTGCTTTGAATGTCAGATGTCCTCCAGAGGGACCTTTTGATGCTGGTCTGATCGGAGATGTGAAGGACATTGTGCTTCTAGCTAGACACCCAGACCAGATAACCTATATTGTATACAATACCTAGAGTGTAACCTGGAGAAGCTTAAAATTTTATTCCCCAGCAAATCAAGATAATGGCAGCAGAGAAGAAATATCTATCTTTCAAGGACATCTCGGCCCCTTAGCCCCACCCATACCCCCAGTCTTGCAGGGTGGTAACACAGGAAGACATCTTCCCTCCCCCTCCTTATACCCAAACTCCTGGACCTGGGCCAATAGCCCAAGAGAAACTTCCCATTCCCCTTGCCAGCTCCATGCAGGAGGAAGTAGGACTGACCAGAGGCCCTAGGAAATGGAGGAGGAAACTCTGATTCAACCGTGACTCTTCTCTTCAGGGTCACCCTGACCAATGGGCTATATTGAAACTCTTTTTCAAAATAACCTTTGTATTTGTTTTGGGTTTTGTTTTAAGATCAACAGCATCCAGTCATGGTGGCTCACCCTTATCTGTAATGGAAGAGGCAGGAGATTTGCTTTGAGTTTGAAGCTAACCTAGGTAACTATGTAAGACTCAATATCAGAAAAAAAATAATAATAAGGAAAAGGGAGGTCTTTGTCCTGGTGGTGATACACATGTACTTTGAAAGTGTGTGTGGCTAACAAAGTGCACACATGGCTGACCCTGCCATCTAGTTCTTGACCATACATGAAGTCAATTACATAAGTGCTGCCATTGGGAAAATGGGGCAAAATGGGTAGAGACCTCATTGTACTATCTTTAAATCCTCCTGGGAGTTTGTACTCTCTTCACAATGTGCCTGTTCTTCTAGACTGTGTCCAGTGTTAGTCTGTCTTACGAAGGCTCTATTATGAGGTCTTTTTAATAGCTCTCAACATTTAGAACCTAAATAATACAAAAGCCTGGATCTGGTTTTTCCGCGTGCAATGGTGCTGGCTCATCCTGTAAGTTTGTGGTAATTTGAAAGAAGAGTTTATTCTCCAGAGCACATTGCTCTCCGTTGTTATAAAATCTTACAATGAGTTCGTCTTATTAGATGATCAGCTCTGAGTTTACAAACCAACTTCACTGTCTCATTCCATAAAATCTATCATAAAAACATGCATGTATATATGAGCATAGTAAATGTGTATATCTTTAAATCTACCACCCATGTGCAGATGCACATGGTTTATTATCATTTTTCTAATATTTAAAACAGAGACTGGCTATTCACAGATTTGTTACCGTCTCTTCACACTGAAAACAACAAATAAAAAGGAAAACATTCCTGTGAAGCTGGTGTGGCATTAGCGTTTGAATTTCTGAGGGTTCTTAGCAGTCTGACAAGTATTCAGTCACTATCACCCTTTCCATCTCTCTAGAGTCTACAAGAAGCTATGCCTATGGCTTAATTATTTATTTGAATACATGTTAT
The DNA here is from genome assembly GCA_001685075.1 of Bramus lutescens. Taxonomy (NCBI): domain Eukaryota; kingdom Metazoa; phylum Chordata; class Mammalia; order Rodentia; family Cricetidae; genus Bramus; species Bramus lutescens. The sequence goes on from LOEQ01015313.1 coordinate 10,843, forward strand.
ATAAAGCCCCCATAATTATTTTGATTCACTAATTTATATTTTTGGTTAATATTTTTAGTATATACGCAGAAACAATAAGCAAATAAATACTGATTTTTGAATGCATGAGAGGAAAGTGCAGAGAGCACTGGGTTTGTTCCCCTCTAGGGCCCAGGCTTGTTCCACTGAAGTAGGCAGCTGCTCCCCATCCATTCTTTCTGTAGGTGAACAAGAAGATTCAGCTTTGAATATGTTAACATGTTTTTTAAACCATTATAAACTTAGAAGAATCTGGGCAGTGGTGGTGAACACCTTGAAACCCAGCACTCAAGAGGTAGAAGCAGATGTCCGAGTTTGAGGCCAGCCTGGTTTAGAGAGTGAGTTCTAGGACAACCAGGGAAGCACAGAGAGACCCTATTTTGAAAGACCAAAAACCAAAACCAAAGCAAAACAAAACAAAAACTTAGAAGAAAAATAAAAATCCTTGTCAAAATAAACTTAAATCTGAAATATTGTTTGTCCAAAAAATAGAATTACATTGTTTAAAGTATATAATGAGATATATGTGATTCATGGGATAATATATTATATTAATAGAATTATGTTTCATATGCTTTTCAACATCAGAATAAAGGTATCTTTTTGTTCCTCTGTACAACATACAGTTTCGAAAGTAGAATGTATGGCTTGTAAACTTCTTCGCTATCCACAGCTATTAAATCTTTCAAGTATTTTATCACTTGACAACTCCCTATCCCTGGCATTGATTCCAAATACTTGCTTTACACCTTGAACAGCTGTGTGTGTTCAGGCCTCACATCTCCCTCATATTGATGACAGAATATGTGCTCTCAATCACTGCAGTCAGTAGAAGCTCATTGACTGTATAAACACATATCCAAATATATTTGCCCACTGGAAGCAAACAAAAAAAAACAAACAAAAACAAAAACAAAAAAACGTGGCTAAGAATTTAACGTTAGAAGGAAGATGTAAAACATAGTTTGCATGTAGAACCCATAATCTAAAGCCTTTTGATATCAGTCTTCTTTGAGTAAACAATTCTCCATTTCAGTATATTGTAATGCCTGGACCAAATCCTGAGTTTGGCTAGAACTCTGACTTACCTCTACCAAACTTATCATCACAGAATACTTCAGATGTCAACTGAAAATCAGAAGAAGTAGGGAAGAAGCAGAGAAACTGGAGATGTGGTTGGTGGCTGGACTGATATATCTGACAGCATCTTAACTGTTTGCTACAGACTGCTTAGAAGAGGGAGTGATGGACTCTGGTGCAGAGGACTCCATAATCAGGCTTTTCATCCATACAGAAGATTAGTAAGTGTAATTGTTCTCTGAGAAGAATTTATGTGACTGGAGAAGTTAGGAAGGAGTAGCTATACAAAAACTGGTGGGGGGGCAATTGCTCTAGAATTCAATTACTTGATGTCAGCTTTGCTTTGAGTAGGAGGCCTATCACTGAGTTAGAAAAGCTCAGAATGCTGGGTTCGCCACAAGATCAGACCCTTTTCTTTGAGAACAAGAAGCAAAAGGGTCTTTCATAGTTTTAAGTGCAGCATCCAAGTAGGAATTAACTGAGAAAAATAAGCTAATAATCAGAACTATAATTTAGTTTTAAAGAATTAGCCATTAGGATGCACTCTTGGCATGAAGAAAAATGTAGTTTAAATAGCAACACAAAGCAATAAGTTTCTTTTATACAACCTAAAAATGCTTAATTTCAAAGTGCCTCTGAAATCACCTCACTTTACTGATTCTTAGAATTCATTTATAATCTTTTGTTTTAAATGATGTTAATCACAGAACAAGGAAACAGGTGCCATGATGTCATTACTATCCTCCCAGATTTTTCACTTAGCTTAAAAACTTTCATGATATAATTCAAACTGACCTCAGATCCACAATCCTCCTACCACAGACTACTGCTTCATACGATTATAGACATATACTAGCACATTGTCTCATACAGAGAACCTTAATGTTAAAATGCTGTGAGGTTAGAAGTTGTTAATCAATATGGGGACCATTAACTATTTAAGGATTTTTAAAAACAAGAACACCTTTTTGTTCTTGAATTAAAATGCTTAAAATTTAAAATAAAAACAAAATACTCAGAAGTTAGCAGAGGAAAACAGATAACTGGAACACTTTTTCTTATTTCATTAATTTTTAGTAGTATTGTTATAATTGAGACAAAGTATCACCATGAAATCCAATACTGGTTTAAATTCACAATCTTCCTGCTTCATCATAATGATTTTTAAGATTACAGGAATGGTTAACATGACCAGCCTCTATGTTTTTTATTTTTTTATAAAATCTGTGCTTCTTAATAATGCCTGGCAAGATTGTTGAAAAATGTCATAGAAATGCTCATGTTTTGATGAATGATTCTGAGTTAATAAAAACAAAGTTCAAGAAAATACATACGTGTGTGTATGCACATGTGTGTATAGTTGGAGGCTAAGGTAATCACAATTTATTAACAATTATTTGTTGGTGGTCGTATTACATACATGACTGACTGATAGGTAAGTTGTGGGCGCCACATGCCTCTCTAATTTCCTGCTGTGGAGGAGTGAGTGTCCAGCCTTTGCTGCACTCCCATCAGCTAGGGTACCTGTTTGTAGGGAGGTAGAGAACACTCAGGTAAACTGATTCATGTGACAGATATCTCAGGTCACAAAATGCCCACCACCACTAACTCAGTCACAGTTCTGCATGACTGAGGATGAGGTTTCTCTGGCTTATGCACCCCTCCCACCAAATCACATCTCCAAACTGATTTCTAAGGCTCCATTTTCCAGCTACTAAACCCTGGCTATTTAGAAAAGAATTCATGGGCAATTTCAAAATTCTCAAGACTTCAGATTTCAATCAGAAATTTAGGCTTCATAATGTTTTTGATAGATAATTTTCCTACTGTCAGTATTTTTATTTTCTACAGAACATTAGCCTCTGACCTCTCTTTCAATATACAGTTAAGTTAAATTAATCAATTTATTACATTTTTATTTTCAAATATACTTTACTACAGCTACAACTATTTGTGACCTTTTATTTAAACTTGTATTAATTTAAATTCTCCCTCATTTAAAAATATACTGTTCAGTACTTTGCTTTTCTAATTTTTGTTGTTTTTATTGGACTATACATTTTCCCCACTTCCCTCGCTTTCTCACCTCTTCCTTTCTTCCCTCTCCTGTGATCCCACTCTCCCAGTTTACTCAGGAGACCTTGCCTTTTCCTCCTTCCTATGTAGATCCATGTATGTCTCTATTAGGGTTCTCTTTGTTGTATAGTTTCTTTGGGATTGTGAATTGTATGTAGGCTTGTTTTTCTTTGCGTTATGTCTAAAAGCCACTTATGAGTGAATACACATTATATTTGTCTTTCTGGTCTGGGTTACCTCACTCAATATGGTTGTTTTCCTAGATCCATCCATTTGCCTTCAGATTCCAAGATGTCATTATTTTTACTGCTGAGCAGTACTCCACTGTGTACTTTAAAACAAACATTTAGTTCAGTGAATTTTCTTTTGTCATGTACAATGTTCTAATCTATTTAATGCCCCTATTTCCTTTATTTTCTTTATTTTTACTTTTTAATTAGCATACAATGCAACAGTTTTCCTTCTTTCCTAATTTTTTCCACAATCTCACTGCCCTTTTCTCAGCTTGCCATCTTTTGCCCCAGAATTTCCCTTTCTGCCTTTATGTTACATGTGTTCTATCCCCCAAAGCTTTACGTAAAGCCTGTTTCCCGCCTCTCCTCATGGACCCCGTTTTAGTGTGTAAGTATCAGTACACACGCACTTGAATAAACACTTAGAGGGCTGGGGAAATGGTGCAGTGGGTAAAGTGCTTGTGACACAAAATAAGGTCCTAAGCTCTGTACTCAAAACCCATGTCAAACAGAAAGACAAGCAAAGCTGGGTGTGGTGACAAAACCCATGATCCCAATGCTGGAAGCCAGAGACAGGTAGAGCCTGAAACCTGCCACACAGCTGATGAACTTTTTGTTCAGTGAAAGACAGTGTCTCAAAAAGTAAGGTGGAGAGACACAGATGGAACATTTAGTACTCAATTTCTGGTCTTCATGCACATATGAAGAGATACAGATAATCACACCTGCATACATGGGAATAGACACATCAGTAAATGGTTTTTCAAAAAAAATTAATAAAAATCTAGAATTCACATATTAGAGGTAAGATGAGACATTTGTCTTTCTGAGGCTTGTTATCTAACTTAGCACATTGTTTTCTCTTCCAACTGACTGTATTTTAATGAGAATAGATTTTTTTGTACAATATATTCTGATTATGGTTTCCTTAATCCTAGCTCTTCCAGGCTCCTAACCTCTTCTCACGTCTGAATATAAATCCTTTCTGTTTCTCCTTAGGAAACAAACAAGAACCTAAATAATAAAACAAAATTAAATTAAAATAACCCAGAATAAGACAAAGTAAATAAACAGCTGATGGGGAAGTTCAGCCAATCACATTTGGCTAGGGCTTGGCCTCCTGGAGCCAGGGAAGATAAACTTGGAGATCCAGGTGTTTGCGCTCTCTTCTTCTCTGTGTGCGCTGGCCCCTGGTCATGTGAGTTCACCGTTTTCCAATTATTAAACTAAATCTGTTATATTAAACTGGTCTGTTTAATTCTAATTTATTGGTTGACCACGCCCATCAATTGGCACCCAACATCCATTGGGGCTTCTTTGGAGCCCTTTAAGGCTCTAGTTACCTGCACCAAATCACGCGCTCAGCGCAGCGAGGGGAACCCGAGGGGACCTGAGAGCCAGTTCAAATCCCCAAAACTCATTCAGCGCTTCTGCCGGAGAGCAGGTTAGCTGAAGGCTGTCCACAGAGCACACGGTCTGTGAGTTTAACTTCTCGATTTGAGCCTATCTTTCAGAATTTTTTT
>LOEQ01015315.1:4976-18010 GCA_001685075.1 Bramus lutescens
TCACCCTTTGAACTCATGTATGGGCAGCCAGTTTTAACCCCTGGCCTCTCACCTGAAGCCTCTGCCCTTCCTGATCACCTGCTTACTCCCCTCCTATCTCACCTATGCTCTCTACTGTGGGATTTTACCGACCACTCATTACCTCAACCGTGTGCTAACCCATGCCCACCTACAATTAAAATAGGAGATCATTTACTATATTCTCCCCCAGGTCAACGTCCCTCACCCTTCAGCCCTCAGAGTAATTCTTTTGACTCCCACAGCTGCTAAGCTAGAGGGAATTCCTCACTGGATTCATCTTTCACATTTTAAACCATTTACCCCTTCAGCTCAAGGTGACCCCTCATACACAGTAACTCAGAGAGGACCTTGTTCCCTTAGGTCCAGAGGACACCAAGTTCCGCCTTCCTTACTCCAGTCCAAAGGAAATAAGGGTCCCCTCCTCATTCAACTCTCTTGTGCCAATATACTCTTCCTTCTCCTCTTTTTCCTATATACAACCTCTCCATATACCTCCAATGTCATGTCCAAATGCTCACTCAGTTATTGTTACAGGAATCTTCATCAGACACAGAGCCAAAGGTACAAAAACTGTCAGGAGCCCAAATGGTAAGCAATATCTTAACAAGTTCCTTAACATAACAGGTTCATCACTGACTGCAGCTGTGTCTCCTGGATGTTGAGGTACTCCATTACCCTAATCATATACGGTTAACATATCTAAAATTTATTTCTTTTTGAGGCGTTTTTTAAGCTCCAGGGAACCAGTTTGACCCACCTGAATGGACCAGACTGGAACAGAATAAATATCATTTAATTTTTATCATTCCCTATCTATCATTTAATTCTTTCTCTGTCATTCCTGGTCTCTGGAACTTTTGAGCGCGCACACACACACACACACACAAACACACACACACTTATGCTGGCATGTTGAATATAATCATTTCTATAAGCATAGGAATCTGCAGAAACACAGGAAATACCAAGGCTTGGCATAGCACTGAGAGTTCTGTCTCCTAAAGATGCTGCATCATCTGAAACTTCAAGAATAATTTGGATTTGGAGGTTAATCAGATAAAAGGGGAGCTGGTACTGCTGGGGGGGGACAACTTGACAAAGACTCAGAGGTAAAAAACTTCACAGCACAGGCCAGAAATAAAATACCATTGGTTGTTGCTGGAGATATGGACACGTGACAAAGCCACTAGGTTGTATTAAACAAAGAGTCACTTTGTTTTACCTAATCAATGGATTACTTCACATTAGCACTTAGGGAGTTCTTGCATTGGATATTGAATATTGGATATACCTGAGCCTTGGGCTTCTAAAATGTGACAAACAGTTATGGATCCTTGTTGCATTATGCAACTATAGCAAAGAAAATTGTTATTGTCTAGGCCACAGTTGATGAGCTTATAAACTAGACTGCTGATGTTTTTTGATTGGCAGGTAAATGTGCTGGGACTGCTAACTATTTGAGAGTCTAAACAAAGGTGATAAACAAGTGCAAATTTCACAGGATGCCCATGCCATTTGAGTGACAGCTCTTTTGAACCCCAGCTGGAAGTAGCTGATCCTCCTTCTGCATCCATTGCATACTTATATTTCTAATAAGTCTGCTACAGCATAGACAGATATGGTTGTAGCTCATCCATTTGGCTGAGTTGTATCCTTTATAGTAAGTACTACCCATTATAAAAATAGGTAACACATTCATGAGTCCGAAAGTTATTTCACCAAATGAACACAACTGGGAGTTCAGAAGAACTTCTAGTTTTCAATTGATTCGTCAAAAGTTGTACATAATATGGAGACCTTCTACTTGAAATTCAGGGGTGGGAGTAGTAATGTGGTATTGAACGCTTAGCCTAAGGTATTTCCCTATCTCTTGTTAGAATCAGAAATGAGTTTATGTCTGTGGCTAACTAGAATATGGCTCGATACAGGAGAAATCCTCTCTCCATGCTTTATTGATCCTGTGTTATAAAAGAATAGAAGAGGAAAAGTTTCTCCTTTGCCACGATGAGAACTCCTTTAATATTCACAAATGTCCCGGGAAACAGGATAAATTACTGTCATCCATATTTTGCTAGTAGATGAACTGAGACTAAAGAGTTATCAATTTTCACTATGAAAACATCTTTGCTCAGTGTAGAATGCCTGTGAGGGACTTCTTGTTTTCTATATAAAGATGATTGGAATAATTATATGTCAAAGAAAAGATAGCTGATTAAAATGAGCTATGAAATATACTCACCAGGCAAATTCCAGAAAGACAAAAATGGGTTGGGAATATGAATGTGATACTTGCAGTTGAATATAAATGCTGACTGCATAAGATGAGGTCATGAGGGCCTTGTGTTCTGTGCTAACAATCACTCGATGTATAATTACCTTCCAAAACGCTGAAGTCAACACCACAAAATTAAAAAAGGTTCATTTTTTGTTGCACAAATGTTTTTCAAAAGTCCTCTGTGTGCATTTTCTTGGAAGATTTTTTATATGAATAACCATAGAAGATGCAAAGATTGATGAGTGGGTGTTGTGGACAGCAAAGCTCATCATCTGCAAATGTGTTGTTTTCCCAGGAACAGTCATACAACACTGTTAAATGACTCTTGAATAACTGGTATTAAACTACACCCAAGCAGTACAGTGATGGCAAGTAATGGCCATAAATATAGGAAAATTATGAGCAGCACAAACTTGGGCAAGGCCAGTGTTCAGCAGAGAACAGATACAGTAAGCTAAGATGGTCCTCAGATAGTCCAGACAGAATGTTTTTTTCTTTGAAATGCCTTGGACAAATACCTCACCCCTCAAAATGTGTTTTCTAATTATAGAACAAGGACTAATGCCCCTGTTTCTGGGAGCAATGTGGCCAGGCAGGAGAGTAACATTAGTATTCCCTAAAGGCTGCATGCGATGGTGAATTAAGCAGTGGTCCCAAATTCAACATTCTCACAGTGCCATTTTCTGACAAATGACACTTTAGAATACCCCTGCCACCTTATCCACAAAGCTTGGATTTGCTCAGTTCACCTACAAGGCAAATGTGTGTTCTGCTCTCCTGCACATAAGTGCTTTCAGCTTTTGACATTTGACTTCTTGTGGATTCTCACTGTGCCTGGAAAACTCTTTCCTCCATGACTGAATAACCAAAATAAAAACCAAACTGTCAAGTCGGGAACAGAGGCCCCTGCCCCTCTCATCTATCTCAGCCCCCAGGCCTGGTCTGGACTCCAAATCCCAGCAGGCCAGGTCCTGACCCCTCCCTGGGGATAGGGTCAGGACCACTCTCCAGTGTACCTAAGTGATCTCCTGAAAGAGGAATACATGGTCTCCCTTTCTTCATCCTGGGGGTTGCGTTCCCGTGGCTTCCCAGTTCCCCCTTGGGGCCACCAGAGAGGGCAGATCTCCCATTAAACCTGGATATTTCTTAATTTGGCTTGTTTTGATTTGCCTTGATTAGAATTTTTGCATCGGCAGGGAGCTCACGTTAACACAAACCATAAACAAAACATTGTAGGTCCTCCATGCAAGCGTATCTGCTCATCTGCCCCAGGTAATGTTCCTAGTACTAGCTGCTGTTTCCTAGTGCCCTTTGTAGATACATCACCTATGCACAGCAGAGACTCCACTGAAAAAGTCAGAACTGGTTCAGGATGAAAATGAATATGAAGTGAGTAAATGCATTTAAGTGAAACAGTACTTACAGTATTTTTTTATTTAAGGGCCATTTGTGTTAGGACAGATAATCTGAAGCAGAGGATTGATTTGATGCCTTAAACAGTTAAATGACCTCCCCATTCACTATCTGATCATGGCCTATATTTGGTGAATACCTGTAGTTCTACAATTAATGATCATAAATGGAAGAAATACAGTGAGGTGCATGATGTTCCCAGAGTAGGTATGCTAACACCCTAGCATCCCGGTCTTTGAAGGAGACTTAATCTGTAAACAGCAATATTGGAAATATAATTATGTAAATTGAATAGAATTAGGTCTCAATCTAGTATGATTGTTGTTTTCATAAAAGGAGAACCAGACATGCATGAAGGGCTTATAACTTGGAAGAGAAAACTGAAGTTTGCTTTTATGAATCAGGGGACACCAGAGTTTGACAGCAAACCACCAGAAACTGTGGAGAGAGGCTAGGAAGAGAAAGATTCTGAGATGAGGGATGTCAAGGTCATATGGCTGAGCTGGCATCTTGATTTTAGACTTAAAACCACTAGAACTGAAAGATCATGTTATGTCCAAGTTACTTATCCCCAAATGAATTCATGGAGCCCAAGTTTCTGATACAAATTACGTGAGGGTTTTTAATATACAAACTCGAGTTTGAGCCACACTTTTAGCACACCAACACAGTGTGTGAGAGAAATGCACTGGTCAGTCCAGGGAAGCAGGGGGGGACTTTTAAAGGGGAAACACTATAATTTGGGAAGTTCATATGCTGTCCTTTTGGGATTGGGTAAGGAAGGCATAAGGAAATATAGTTTCTGAAACCATTGGTCAGTTTTTGGGCACAAAAATTCTAACAAAGAGCCATTAATAATGGAAAAGGTATCTTCAAGTAGTGAAAGCCTTTTAGGAACATTTGGACCTCATTAAATTTTGTGGTCTTGCTCTCTTAATTGGAGCTCCTTAATTGGCTATTTTCAGGGTATCAGTTCAAATTTCTGCTCACTGCAAATTTCTAGAGTTGAGATCAGCCCCCACTCATTAAAAGGCATAAGATGAAGCCTCTTCTTTAAAATGGAGTTTGCAAAGTCAGGTCCTCATAGTCACAGCTTCTACTGTGTTAAATGATAGAGTTTATTTTAGCAGTAAGTTTAGCAAAATAGTATATAGAATAAAATTAATTTTGTTTAGAAATTGATCACTCTGATACTAGCTGTGTATTTATAAAGATTGATTAAAAAGTAGCAAACAGGCAGTAGTGACCCAGCCACAGAAGAAGCAAGATGTAACTGCCTCACCAAATAAGGACTTAGCAATTGCAGAAACTGGGCAGGACAGAAACTCCAACAACTGGTAACCACGTGGACAACTGCATCCACATAAAGCCTGAAAGAGCTTGGGAAGTAATTCTAGACAAAAAAGAATAGAGTTAAGCTCAGATTATAAATTGCAGCATTTTCTCAGTTGGGCTCTGTTTGCTAGAGGTAAATGTGTCTCATTTAAGAGAAGCTTCCTGACTCAGCTTTAGATGTAAAACCTTGCAGATCTTTTAAGAGGCCCTGACATAAAATACTTAAATGGTGTGGATGAAAAGCTGACTGCATGCTTTTTGGCTTTCAGCCATAACAGGAAAAAAGCCATGCCATTTTAAAATGCCAGCTTTCTGGGCTGCCCTGCCAGTGCAAACTTTGTCTCTTTGAGGCAGGAGGTCCAGCTACAGAGCGTTTAAGTATGGTTTGTGAGCAGACCATTATAGGTTGTTTGCTTACCAAGCTTGAAACACCATAGAGTTGTGGCAATAAACATGGCTACAGCCAGTACCTCTGCCATGAGGCTNCCTGGTCTGGACTCCAAATCCCAGCAGGCCAGGTCCTGACCCCTCCCTGGGGATAGGGTCAGGACCACTCTCCAGTGTACCTAAGTGATCTCCTGAAAGAGGAATACATGGTCTCCCTTTCTTCATCCTGGGGGTTGCGTTCCCGTGGCTTCCCAGTTCCCCCTTGGGGCCACCAGAGAGGGCAGATCTCCCATTAAACCTGGATATTTCTTAATTTGGCTTGTTTTGATTTGCCTTGATTAGAATTTTTGCATCGGCAGGGAGCTCACGTTAACACAAACCATAAACAAAACATTGTAGGTCCTCCATGCAAGCGTATCTGCTCATCTGCCCCAGGTAATGTTCCTAGTACTAGCTGCTGTTTCCTAGTGCCCTTTGTAGATACATCACCTATGCACAGCAGAGACTCCACTGAAAAAGTCAGAACTGGTTCAGGATGAAAATGAATATGAAGTGAGTAAATGCATTTAAGTGAAACAGTACTTACAGTATTTTTTTATTTAAGGGCCATTTGTGTTAGGACAGATAATCTGAAGCAGAGGATTGATTTGATGCCTTAAACAGTTAAATGACCTCCCCATTCACTATCTGATCATGGCCTATATTTGGTGAATACCTGTAGTTCTACAATTAATGATCATAAATGGAAGAAATACAGTGAGGTGCATGATGTTCCCAGAGTAGGTATGCTAACACCCTAGCATCCCGGTCTTTGAAGGAGACTTAATCTGTAAACAGCAATATTGGAAATATAATTATGTAAATTGAATAGAATTAGGTCTCAATCTAGTATGATTGTTGTTTTCATAAAAGGAGAACCAGACATGCATGAAGGGCTTATAACTTGGAAGAGAAAACTGAAGTTTGCTTTTATGAATCAGGGGACACCAGAGTTTGACAGCAAACCACCAGAAACTGTGGAGAGAGGCTAGGAAGAGAAAGATTCTGAGATGAGGGATGTCAAGGTCATATGGCTGAGCTGGCATCTTGATTTTAGACTTAAAACCACTAGAACTGAAAGATCATGTTATGTCCAAGTTACTTATCCCCAAATGAATTCATGGAGCCCAAGTTTCTGATACAAATTACGTGAGGGTTTTTAATATACAAACTCGAGTTTGAGCCACACTTTTAGCACACCAACACAGTGTGTGAGAGAAATGCACTGGTCAGTCCAGGGAAGCAGGGGGGGACTTTTAAAGGGGAAACACTATAATTTGGGAAGTTCATATGCTGTCCTTTTGGGATTGGGTAAGGAAGGCATAAGGAAATATAGTTTCTGAAACCATTGGTCAGTTTTTGGGCACAAAAATTCTAACAAAGAGCCATTAATAATGGAAAAGGTATCTTCAAGTAGTGAAAGCCTTTTAGGAACATTTGGACCTCATTAAATTTTGTGGTCTTGCTCTCTTAATTGGAGCTCCTTAATTGGCTATTTTCAGGGTATCAGTTCAAATTTCTGCTCACTGCAAATTTCTAGAGTTGAGATCAGCCCCCACTCATTAAAAGGCATAAGATGAAGCCTCTTCTTTAAAATGGAGTTTGCAAAGTCAGGTCCTCATAGTCACAGCTTCTACTGTGTTAAATGATAGAGTTTATTTTAGCAGTAAGTTTAGCAAAATAGTATATAGAATAAAATTAATTTTGTTTAGAAATTGATCACTCTGATACTAGCTGTGTATTTATAAAGATTGATTAAAAAGTAGCAAACAGGCAGTAGTGACCCAGCCACAGAAGAAGCAAGATGTAACTGCCTCACCAAATAAGGACTTAGCAATTGCAGAAACTGGGCAGGACAGAAACTCCAACAACTGGTAACCACGTGGACAACTGCATCCACATAAAGCCTGAAAGAGCTTGGGAAGTAATTCTAGACAAAAAAGAATAGAGTTAAGCTCAGATTATAAATTGCAGCATTTTCTCAGTTGGGCTCTGTTTGCTAGAGGTAAATGTGTCTCATTTAAGAGAAGCTTCCTGACTCAGCTTTAGATGTAAAACCTTGCAGATCTTTTAAGAGGCCCTGACATAAAATACTTAAATGGTGTGGATGAAAAGCTGACTGCATGCTTTTTGGCTTTCAGCCATAACAGGAAAAAAGCCATGCCATTTTAAAATGCCAGCTTTCTGGGCTGCCCTGCCAGTGCAAACTTTGTCTCTTTGAGGCAGGAGGTCCAGCTACAGAGCGTTTAAGTATGGTTTGTGAGCAGACCATTATAGGTTGTTTGCTTACCAAGCTTGAAACACCATAGAGTTGTGGCAATAAACATGGCTACAGCCAGTACCTCTGCCATGAGGCTGGAATCTCAGAAAGCTAAGAAATGGGCTCGATTGAGCCATCAAAAGCACGGCTTTAACCTTCACCATATCATTTAGCAAATTAAAGACTCATGTGGTCAGAAAAAGTGAAATATACAGTAAAGAGAGAGTCAAAGATGAAGAAAACCTCTCAATAGTTTACAGTGTATTGAAAATGTATGCAGGCTAAACGTTAAAGTCCTTAACAAAGAAAGAGAGTAGTTGGGTGTGGTGGCACACACCTTTAATCCCAGCACTTAGGAGACAGAGGCAGGAAACCTCTGTGAGTGCAAGGTGTGGAGGCAGAGGCAGGTGGATCTCTGTGAGTTCAGGGATAGCCTGGTCTACAGAGTGAGTTCCAGGAAAAAGATACACAGAGAAACCCTGTCTCAAAAGCCAAAAATTAAAAATAAAAGTAAAAGAAATAGAGGTTAAAATAAAGCCACGTAAAGATGAAAAAGACACAGAGAGTCTGGATACTGTATGTTATTATGTTTTCTTTGAATTGTTTGAATGCTGAGGAATGAGCAACAGCTGCCGAAAGATATTTATTTATAAATGTTGCTGAATTAATCCAAGATAAGAATTATGAAAATATCGTGACTCCAAAATTGAAGTCAAAAGATATGCTACTTTGGAGAAAAGCTTTTGCTTTTGCTTCCACAGAAAATGAGAGGCTATGGATTCATTCCAAATTAAGAAAAATCAGATTTGATCAAGGAAGACCACCTGAGAAATCTTTGGTAGGAACAGATGGCCCAGATGTCTGAGTTCTACATCGAGAACAGATTCAAGACTGCTGCCTGAGATGATCAAGCCTCAGAGAATACTCCAGTCATGACTTGATCATAATTCTAAATTTTCTTTAGGTCCCCATAAGATTATCAGCTCCCCTCAACCAGCAGGAAGTAGCCAGGAAAACTACACCCAAGTTCCTAAAAAATGAACTATGAATATTTTCTTTTGTTTAGAATGTTGGTTACATGTTGTTATGGTTAATGATCAGGAGAAAAGCTAAACAAAGGATATTAGACTCAGAGTTCTTTTTTTAAGAGAGGGATGTTCTGTGGGAAAATGGTCTATAGCCTGTCAATTATATTTTAAATAAATGACATTTGGCCAGTAGCCAGGCAGGAAGTATAGGTGGGACAACCAGACAGGAAGTATAGGCAGGTTAATGAGAAGAGGAGAATTCTAAGAAGAAAGTCCTACTCTGCAGTAATGACATAGCCACAGAAGAAGCAAGATGTGACTGCCTTGCCAAATAAGGTCCTGAGCCACGTGGTTAACATAGATAAGAATAATGGTCTAATATATGTTATAAGAGTTGATAAGAAGTCTAAGCTACTAGGCCAGTCAGTTTATAACAACAACAACAACAACAACAACTAGCAAACAGGGCTTCTAAGCTCATCTCTCAAAGTAATGTATATAAGGGGCTGGAGAGACAGCTCAGAGGTTAAGAGCATTGGCTGTTCTTCCAAAGGTCCTGAGTTCAATTCCCAGCAACAACATGGTGGCTCACAACTATCTGTAATGAGGTCTGGTGCCCTCTTCTGGCCTGCAGTCATGCACACAGACAGTATATTGTATACATAATAAATAAATAAATATTTAAAAAGTAATGTGTATAATAAGCTGTTGTCCATTACATATAACTTGCACAATGTTGATACAACTTAAGTAGCTCACACAGGATATAATATCAAACACAATACAAGGGAGAGTGGAATGCCAAGATACTTGATGCTTTTTGGTCTTTAAAAACTTTGAAATTGGAGAAAATTTTTAAATATTAAAGACATACACATGTACAGCTTATTGTCACTCTGGTTTTGTTTTGAACTTTGATTAAAACAAAATCATAGATATTCATTAAATTTACTTAATAGGAGAGAGGGGTGATGTGAGAGTCCCCTCTGTGTTCTGTGATTACTATTAATGAATAAAGAAACTGCTTTGAACCTATGACATGGAAGAACAGAACAAGGCAGGGAAAGGTAGGCTGTATGCTGGAAGGAAAAAGGCAGAGTCAAGGAGAAATAATGGAGCTACTGGAGACAGACATGATGAAACTTTACTGGTAAGCCATGACCTTGTGGTGATATACATATTAATAGAAATGGGTTAAATTAAGATGGAAGACTTAGCCAATAAGAAGCTAGAGCTAATGGGCCAAGCAATGATTTTAATAATATGGTTTCTATGTGATTATTTCAGTCCTGGGTGGCTGGGACAAACAACTGGCCCTCCTCCAACAGAGGAGGATGATGTAATCCTTAGTACATTTTAAGAAATGTTAACACAAGTCAACCACGTTTGTAACGCAGCCATCATAGGGTGAAGAAAATTGGTTTTCATAAGCCCCAAATGACATCATAGTAGACTTGAAGTGATTATCCATCCATTTTTCAATCTTTACTTGTACTTTTACATGTCTGGTATTCTGCCCCCTGGGGGGAATGTGGTCTCTTCTCTAATAGCCTCCTACATGTCTGTATTCATGCTTGAGATTAGTGGATGAGCTGTATGATGGCTTTTTGCTGCCTAATAAAAGGCAAATGGGTGTTCTTCATAACTTTTCATGAAAATAATAGTTTGAAATTTTTATTTGATTTTCTTTACTATGTTTAAAATACTGAGATGCCAAGGACTTTTCTCCTAGAGGTCATTGTTCTACTTGGCTGTACTAAGTGATTTAGCCCATTTCCCCATTCCCTTCTACCCTTTCATTCCTTCTCTCCTTCTGCCCCCTTCAGAATGAGGACAGGTTAAATCAAAGAAACTGTGGTGAAAATATCTTTGTCCATTATCTTTTTATGGGTCTTAAACTTTGGCCTTTCTAGTCCTTGCCATTCTTACTACTTACATAATTACAGCATTTCTTTGAAATTTCAAAGCAAAACAATTGTAGTTGTGTTGAGTTGTAGATAATATCTGTGAATTTACATGTGTTCATTCATTTATTTTCTCATTTTTCAACATGACAAGAGGAATGCCTACTACTCCAAAATATCTTTTATCCTTTTATTTCACACACACACACACACACACACACACACACATATATGATTTTTGAATGTCAACATCATTGCAAGAACAGGTAAGGTAAAATGTCTAGTGCTTAGATTGCTGTATTAATGCTAAGGTCTTGGAATAACAGACAGGTAGAGTGCTTGTTTCTCCATAGCTATTAGAATTTATAGATTGTCAGAATGGTTATTTAATACAGGTGCAGTAAAACAGTACTAACTCCCAATACCAGTGAATTTCCAGTGAAGTCATTCTCAGACTGAACACTGACTAATACAGGATCCATGAATGAAAGACTAGTGTGTTGCAAATATATTTTCAACTTTGGATTTTTGTTAGCTAATTTGTATGGAGTCTTCCAAATAGGAGTTTGCACAAATCATTCAACCTTACTCCATGAAGTGAGTAATAGAATCCTCCTAAATATCACATAGAAGAGGAACCTGAGACTCTCAAGTCTCACACTTTCAGAGCTACAATACACACAGATAATTAAAAGTCAGTTTGCTTTGAAATACTACTTTGGACTATGTATTTTCTGAAAAGTGTTGAGAAGTGGCCTTTGTGGAAGTGCTCTGATCATGAATGTTCTTCATGGATGGATTTATCTGATGCCTTGACTGCAGGATTGGTCACGGAGATCTAGGTGAGGGAATTGGTACCCTGGGGACATGGCTTTTGAGGGAGGGATCTTTCTCCCATCCTGCTGCCTTGGTCTCCATCTTTCTGCTTTGGAATTATCATAAAGGTGTTAGCTTCTATCACACACTGCTGCTGTCATGATGTTCTTTCTCACCTAACCTGAAGCAATGAATCTAGTCTGTCTTGAACAAAACCCTCTAATGCCATGAGATGTTTTTATTTAAAATTGTTTCTGTATATTGTCTGCCACAGCATCAGAAAGTATTAATAAGATATTATGTATTGCTAGAATTCCATTTGGTGTCAGACATGCTACAGAATTTGAAACTCTCTTAAGATTCAAGCAAGAAACACAGTTAACACTTGTATTAAATGAAACACTTCTCCCTATTTTCCCATGTAAGAATGCCAGAACGAAACAGTCTATCAGAAATCCATCATTCCAGGAAGTGTGTGAGGCACAAAGCTGTTCTGTACACTGTTTTCCAATGGTTTACTGTGGATAGCTTACAGATTTCTCTGCATGGAGCATAGCTGAGATTTATATAACCTGAAGCTATTGAGGCTACATAACCTACATTTTCCCTTTACCCCATTGCGCACTACTTCAACCCAGTCACACTCAATGATTACCTTCAGATTTTCTATAATGTTTTCATGACAAACCATGTACATTTCTTTCTTCTGAAATGACTTTCCTTCTTTCTGTCAACTGACAAGTTCCAAATGTGATGTCTTCGCCTCTCTGCGATCTCCCTTAACTCTTCTTTGTTCTGCACATTTAAATGAGAGGTGATCATGGTCCTTGCTTTTAGTTGTTTCATTGCAACTGTCTTTTAGTTCTTTATTACCTCAAAACCTTACCAGTAAACTGTAATCCCAGGAAAAAGCTGATTGCAACTGTGTTTCCCTGAATTTCTATCTTTCTCTGTCAGTGTGTGCTCACTTTTACACTTGTATTTTCTCCCTATCTCAGTTCAATCAACCTAACAACTTTTAAAATAAAATTGTATTTTCCCTTCATGCTTAACAATTTCCTATGATTCGACAGCGCATTTCTAAGTTATTAATTATAACTCAAAAAGTCCTTTCATTGGCCAAGAAAACAATCTCTCTTGAGCTTTCTGGAAGTGAGTTAAGTCAAATACACATTTTCACAGTACCCAAGCCTCTCTCCCAAATATATTTCTCTCAGCTCTGCTATCAGAATGACTACTTAAAGGAGCAAGACAACAAGAAATTCAGGCACTTTTACAAGGTCCATTAAAATGAAAAACAATGAACTTTGTAGGTGAATTAAAAAGTGATGTTGGAGTGAGGCTTGATAGGCCTTGATGATTGTAACTTGGGATGTGATGAGCCTGAATCGAGAGACACAAGATATAGCAGCTCATACTACCTAAGCACAGCACTGTCTGCTTTACCTTTCTGTTTTATCTTTTCTGATGAAAATTTTTTCCCACACTGATTTATTTTTTCACTTTTATTATTATTATTATTATTATTATTATTATTATTATTATTATTAAAAATT
>LOEQ01015317.1:813-15765 GCA_001685075.1 Bramus lutescens
CCGCAGTTGGCCAATGCCTCCCGGGCTCCCACCGGATTCCCACTCTCTTGACTGCTCTCAGGTAACCCCCACCCCTGCCTTAGGAGGCTTTGAGTGAGAATGAGGACGTGGGTTTTCAGCAGATCCGCGCCAGGCTGGGGTAGTTTGCTTCCTGGTTAAGAGGGAGTAAGCTCTCTTAAAGCGGTACCTCTGGTGGGCAAAGGTCTAAAACAAGGCATTTCCACGCGCCTTCAGCGTCTTTCAAGGACCAAGTGAAACAAAAGGGAGGGCTACGGGGTGACAGGAAAGCGCCCCCGCACGAGCATGGGAAGCTGCTTCTGTGTCCCCGGGGTGGGGGGGGCAGGCAGAAGCTGTGTACCTTGGTGGTGTCCATGACTCCAGTGGTCACCTGGGGAGATGAGAGGACCTCCTGCAGTCAGCCAGCCTAGCTGAAGCAGTAAATGCAGGGTTCAGTGAAAAACCCTGTCCCCCAAAATAACTCACCCTATCTGCTGCTAACCTTTGACCTCTGCATATGTGTATGCATATTGCACACACACATATACACACACATAAGAGAGACAGAGACAGAGAGAGAGAGAGAGAGAGAGAGAGAGAGAGAGAGAGAGGCAGAAATATACTAAGAACAAACATGGCCTTGCATATCTCCTGACCTGACTTGCTTTCTATTTCTGTGATAAAGACCATGCCCAAGAGAGACCAGCTTGGGGAGGAAAAGGTTTATTCCACATTACATTGTATACTCCATCACTGAGCAAAACCAGGGCAGGAACTCAAGGCAGGAACCTGGAGGCAGGAACTGAAGCAGAGACCATGGGGAGTAGGGGAGAAGATTCCCCTTAGGGGCTTTCTCTCCTCACAGTTTGCTTAGCAGCCTGCTGTCTTAGACATCCTAGGGCAACCTGCCCAGGGGTGCTAACGCCCTTAGTGAGCTGGGCCTTCCCACAGCAATCATAAATCAGGAACATGCACTACAGACTTGCCTACGGACAGTCTGAAGGAGGCCTTTTCTCAGTAGAGGTTTGTCTTCCCAAATAACTCTAGTTTGCATTGAGCTGACAAACTAACCAGGATACCATTCATCTTCCTCTGTTTAGGCCCGTCTCTACCACCTTCTTTCCCTTAATCTTTTACCCCTACGGTTGCACAACATCTACTTTCTTTTTTAAAAACATTTACTCCTAATAAAGCACCCATCTCTTGATAGGTGTTTAAACCATGTTTGTCTTTGGGAAGAGAGTGATAGAGATCTCCCAAACAGGAATCCAAGCTTTTCATTGTGGGGCCTGGCTTGCCACCATTGGATTGGATTTGCTTCCACTAGGGGGCACTCTTCCCCTTAAATGTCAAAGACTAACTAGAAATAAATAGGGCAGTAATAACAATAGAAATAGGGATTTCCTTTTAGAAATAGCTGCTACTGAGCCCAGCTTTGGAGAGGAGACCGTTAAGGCTATCGTATTTGCAAGAAAACACTTGATTATAGCAGTAAATTTGCTCACTGCCATGGACATGTTAATTGGCAGTGGGTGCGCTACCACGAAGCCCTGGTTGCTAAGTTTTGTTTTCAATTCAATTTAGAGTTAAGAGATCCGATACAAGTGTGTGTCAGAGTATTTACTGTCAGGGACCATCTTCCTCAGGACTAATCCCAGAAAGGTGACAGGCACTGGCCCTAATCCTTCATTGTACAAACATGTAGAGATGTGGAATAGATGGTCCAGCTCACGAGGTTAAGGAGGTAGATCTTCCATCCTTGTATATGTGTGTCTTTCTTTACAAATATCATTCCAGTTGCCAGTGGTGTCCGTTTTCAGACTAGATAGGCGTCACTGTAGCTCGTATCTCATAAAACTTCATTGCTGACATGGGTTGTGGTGGTTTCTATACATCTCTGGAGCTACCGAAGTTTTTTAGATGTGTGTTTGTTTGTGAGTGTGTGTGAGGGTGTATGTATGTATGGTGTATCTGTGGCGTGTGTGTTTAGTGTGTATTGTGTGTGTGTATGTGTATGTGGTATATGGGGGATGTGTATGTGTGTGTTGTGTATGTGTGGTGTGTGTTGTATACGTGTGGTATGTGTGGTGTATGTTTGTGTGGTATATGCTGTGTATGTGGGCTCTGTGTATGTGTGTGTTGTGGGGTGTGTGTATTCTCTATGGTGTATGTGGTGTGTGTATGTGTATTGTGTGTATAGTATATGTGATGTGTGTATATGTGGTGTTTATGTGTGTTGTGTGTGTGCTGTATGTAATATATTTATTGTATGTGATTAAGTGGCATGTATACGTGTGTGTACATCTGTGTTGTGTGTGGTATGTGTGTATTGTGTGTGTTATGTATGGTGTATGTGTGTGGTGTATGTGATGAGTGTGGCATGTGTGTGTGGTGTATGTGATATGTGTGGTGTATATGGTATGTATGGTGTATGTGATGTGTGTGGCATGTGTGTGTGGTGTATGTGATATGTGTGGTGTATGTGGTATGTGTGTATGTGTGTGGTGTATGTGATGTGTGTGGCATGTGTGTGTGGTATATGTGATATGTGTGGTGTATGTGGTATGTGCGGTATATGTGGAATGTGTATATGTGTGTGGTGTATGTGATGTGTGTGGTATGTGTGTGTGGTGTATGTGATACATGTGGTGTATGTGATATGTGTGGCGTATGTGGTATGTGTGTATGTGTGTGGTGTATGTGATGTGTGTGGTATGTGTGTGTGGTGTATGTGATACGTGTGCTGTATGTGATATGTGTGGTGTATGTGATATGTGTGGTATGTGTGTATGTGTGTGGTGTATGTGATGTGTGTGGTATGTGTGTGTGGTGTATGTGATGTGTGTGGTGTATGTGATATGTGTGTATGTGTGTGGTGTATGTGATATGTGTGGTGTATGTGGTATGTGTATATGTGTGTGGTGTATGTGATGTGTGTGGTATGTGTGTGTGGTGTATGTGATTGATATGTGTGGTATATGTGGTATGTGTATATGTGTATGGTGTATATGATGTGTGATATGTGTGTGGCGTGAATGTGTGTATGGTATATGTGATATGTGTGGTATATGTGGTGTATATGTATTATGTGTGTGTGCACAGGCACACCCCTGATGGTCAGAGAACAGCCTCACCTTCCATCTTGTTGGAGGCAGGGTCTCCTGTCCTGCGGGCAGGCTAGCTGGCCATAGCTGGCTGTAGAATCTCCAGGATCCTCCCGTGTCCATCACGCATCTCACCACAGGAGTGCAGAGATGGCAGAGCGCTACAGAATCTGGGTTTTGTTTGTTTGTTCTGTGGGTGCTGGAGATCTGAGCTCTGCCCCTATGCTCACACAGCAACCGCTTCACCCAACAAGTCACATCTCCAGCTCCTGCTGTAACTTGAAAAGCAACAACAAAACTCTCTGACACCGCATTTGAAGGGAACGACATCATGCAGCATCCTGACCAGGAGATGATGTAAGAGGCCGAAAGGAGCAGTCTCGCCATCCGGAGACTGCAGACAGCCTGGCTGCACTTCAGCCCAAGTTACTTCTTTGGGTCTGCATTTCCCTCGCTTGAAGAAGTAGCTCATGCCTGACCTAGACAGAATGTAGAGCTGGGAACCCTACAAGCATTGGAGCACACTGAGGTACTGTCATCCATCCCATCTTACAGAAAAGGAGACTGAGGACTAGGGATTTTCTTAAGATTCACAGCTGATATAGGGCTTAGTTGGAGCAGGCCTGGATCTCTCCGGTTTTGAAACACGGGGCAGGGTCTTCATTAATTAGTAAGCATTGAGACCCTTCTATGGACCTTACTGGCTCAAAAAGTTGATGTTCTCATTTCAATTCATGGCAGAGGTCTGAGGAGAAAATAGCAAAGCTAAACAACACATTTGAGACATGGCATACTGTGAGGGAGACATGGGCCCTTGTCCCACGCACTGACAGTCATTTGAAGCAGGTCACCTCCTCTCCAAGGTGGGTGCTCACAGATTGCACCCTAGGGCAGTAAGCCCTGAAACGGCCTGTCTGTTCTCTGCTCAGGGTGGGGTCACCTGCTCCCCAGCAATGTCAGCACCCCACTTCCCATCTGAGTTTCAGGCCGTTCATTCCCTTCCTACCACCCAGAGGCATGAACAAAAGCAAAGAGGAGACCAGTTCAAATGGAGCTTTCTGGAATGCTGGCTGTGGTTCGCTCAGTGACTTCCACAAGGGAACCACAGTGTGGGACTACAATTCAGAACCAACCCAGAGTAGTCTGTAGAGACGATGGAGCATGCCACCCACAGCACAGAGAGTCGCTGAACATACCACTGATGTTATCGGCTTTTCAATCAAAACATAACAAACACCAGTGTCTTTCTAGACAGAACAGAGGGCCCTGTCTAAATCAGATGGCGACATGGTTTGTACTGTCTCAATGGAAGTACTTCGGCTTCCAGTGCTGGGTCCCTTCTCAGCAGAGGTGCCCTGTTATTGCTGAGAACAATTGGGTGCACCAAGAGAAGGTGCCATCGTGGTGGGAGCGGGGTGATGAGCAGACGCTTGCTCGAAGCTGGGGAGGATGAAAAATCACCCTTGGTTAGCAGCTTTGAAATACCCGAGTCTAAATACCTGATTTAACCCACTCCACCCCCCAAGCACAGCAGAATAGCTATTTAATGAGGAGTACCTCTCAACTGGTTACACACACACACACACACCACACACACACACACACACACACACACACACCTTCATTATCTAAAATCTCAACCAGTAAAAATCAACGAGAAAAACTTCAAGACCAAAATTGACAGCTGAGCAAAGCATCGGAACGAATGAGTCATAAGAGAAGGAACACATAGGGCATGAAATATTCAACACACGCACAAGACATCCAAAGTATTGGGTAAACGAGATATGGTGGCTGCTCTTTCAGTTGGCAAATGTTTTAAGAACTACGACAGAGGAGTGTATTGAGCTCTGGAAAATGTACATGAAATACAAATACGTAAAACCCTAACAATGAGCACTTCAGGGGGTGCTAGTAACTAGAGTCGAGAGTATTTAGTACTCTGGGAACTAAGCCTCCCTTAGTTGTCTCTTGGTTCTCTTCTCTCTCTCTCTCTCTCTCTCTCTCTCTCTCTTTCCAGAGATCTTAACCTAGGGGGTTAAGATACCCACCATGCCACCCCAATCAATATTCCTGTCTGGGAGAGAGACTGAACCATCTGGAAGTCAGTCCTGTTGTGTGTGTGTGGGGGGGGAACCCTGCAAATTCACCTCATTCTTAGTAAATGCTTGTTTGTATTGATGCTCTCAGACTCCACAGTTCTCCCAGGTACTGATATTTTCTTTGCTCTAGATCTTAAGATTTTCCAGGATATGTGAACACATAATTATTTGACAAAGAAGTGTCTGTTACAGACAGCAATGGGGTATCTTAAGAGTAGGGGTGGAGGTTCATACCTTTAATCCCAGCACTCAAGGAGGAGGTCGAGGCAGACATCTGGAGACCTACCTGCTTTACAGAGCAAGTTCTAGGACAGCTGGGGCTACATAGCTCGAAAAACCAGAGAGGGGGAGAGGCTCACAACCCTGAAGGTGGGAACAGCAGGGGATAAAGGCCAACAGTCACCAATATCCATGGCACCTGCTTGTGCCCTGTAAAGAGACCTTGGCACTTCTCCATGGCAGATGAGGACCTCCAGCAGGAGACAAATACACCATGCAGACAGAGCTTGAGTGTGGAGTTTATTAAGATGAGGGTAAAAAGGAGGGAAGGGAGAGAAAGAGGGAGACACAGGTGGCGGAGTGAGGGGAACCGAAGGGGAGAGAGAAAGAAGAGAGAAACAGAGACAGAAGAACTGCCTCCTCAGACATAAGGCAGAAAAGGAAGAGAGTGGAGTAGGAGGGGCTTGTCTCTTAAAGGGACCTTTTGCCCCTTTTGTGTACAGATTAGGACCCTGGGTTGGCCAGGTTACTGCCTGGATGCATCCTGCCAGATGACAGGGCAGGCCACCATAATGCCTGAATCCCAACAGTTACAGCCATGGCCTCCCAGGGTCTGTATTCTCTGCGGTCTATAAACCACACAGAATGGTCTGTAGTCGAGGAGGAAAAACCTAATAGGGTTTTTGCTTCCTATCTGCTTTCCTTGATTTTAAATTGCCACTGTTAATACCGTTGTGATATGCCGTTACTGTGCCGTTTGTCTTTGGGGGAAGCAATGTCAAAATTGTGTCACTGTGGGGACAGGGATATAACCTCTCAATAGCTGAGTCTGGTGGCACACATTTGAAATTCCAGCATTCAGGAAGCCGAGGCAAGAAGGCTATGATTTCAAGGTCAGATCAGGGCTACATAGTGTGTCCTAAGTTAGCCTGGGTTAGCCTGAGATACACAACGAGACTGTGTCTCAAAATAAAACAATGAAAAGTCTGGAGTCAACTGATCTCCAGAGCCATGCTATGGGCAGCAGGTGCCAACTAATCTGTGAGGTCTAGAGCTCCTTGGGAAGATGAATCATCCGGACAAAGAATCTTTGACCTAGGACAGAAAGTTGGTTTTGACTATGCACCTTGAGATGGCCTAGACTGGAACGTGCCTGAGGGTAGGAAGAGTTCTTGGATCAGGGACAATGCCTAGCATGCTGTGTGGACATGCTAACATACTAGAGTCGAGTGCCTAGCATGCTCTGTGAGGACATGCTAACATACTAGAGTCCAGTGCCTAGCATGCTGTGTGTGGTCATGCTAACATACTAGAGTCGAGTGCCTAGCATGCTGTGTGGACATGCTAACATAGTAGAGTCAGGTGCCTAGCATGCTCTGTGAGGACATGCTAACATACTAGAGTCCAGTGCCTAGCATGCTGTGTGTGGACATGCTAACATACTAGAGTCGAGTGCCTAGCATGCTGTATGGACATGCTAACATGCTAGAGTCAAGTGCCTAGCATGCTGTTGGACATGCTAACTTATTAGAGTCGAGTGCCTAGCATGCTGTGTGGACATGCTAACATACTAGCATCACAATTGTTCAAACTTAGAGCCGAAGCCCTGGCACCTACTTTAGCACACTAGGATTTGAAGAACAAGATATGGTGATTTGAGAGATGATTTCCTCTAAAAGTAAGACTTCGTGGAAATTCTGAATTTTACACAGTCTGGATTTTACGAATGTCTTTCCTCGGTGTTGCTTTCTTCCCATTTCTCTCAAATCTAACATTTTCTTTTTAGATGAGATGCACAGGCAATTGCCAGAACTAACACGGAGGGCTCTCTGCATCAAGCTCCTCCAGTAGGGTATCCTGCCAGACAACTGCAACATTTCACAGTAGGGTGGGACAGCGCCTCCACCAAGGCAAGACCGCGAGCATTGCTGTGATCATCCTCATCTCTCCCTTTCACAGCTTCATGCCTAACCTCCCTGCCCTTCCCTCCATCCCTGGAAACCATTGCTCTTTATCTCTACAGTTATCTCTGCAAGGGCGTCTTACATATATGCAATACATGGTATAGAACCATGTGCATTGCCACTTTCCCTACAAAACATGACTCTCTGAGGACTGTTGGATATATGGATACTTTGTTCATTTTTGTTACTGAATAATACTCCTTGGTAGAGATGTGCCACAATTTATTTTTTGTGACCACTGGAGGATATCTGAGCTGTTTCCAGTTGGGGAAATAGTTATGAAAATACGCGCATCAGTATGCAGGGGTTTTGTAAATGTAAGTTTTTGCTTTCCTAGGATAAACACCTAGGAGGGCACCTGCTGGGTAATAGTGTAGCTGTATGCTTAGCGTTTTAAAGAAGCTACTGTCTTCCATTCACCAGCAATATGTGTTTCTCATCAGCATCCGGTGTCATTATTACGTTACGTGGGAGAGGTGTATATTCACATGTGTGCCTGTGTACATGTGCATGGAAGCCAGAGGTTGACGCCGGAAGTCTTTCTCAAGTCCTCTCCACCTTGTTTGCTGAGACAGGGTTTCTCACTGAACCTGGAACTTCCTAGAACCTTGGCTAGAGTGGCTGGCCGGGGATTTTCAGGGATCCTCCTGTCTCTGCTTCTCCAGGACTGGAATTAGAGATGTGTGCTGCTGTGCTCGGCTTTCTTGTGGGGGCTGTACATTTGGACTCAGGTCTTCTTGCTTGCTTAACAAGCGTTTTATCAAGGGAGCCATCTCCCAGCCCCTTTGCCCCCTTTTATTTTAATCCTGCTGCCACGTGACTTCTCATTTCTGCTTACCTCATAGCTAGCAGTACTGAAATTTCCCTGCTTCTTTGTCAGCTAAATATTCTCTCAGAAAAATATGCCTTCACATCTTTTGTCCATTCTGCAACTGGATTATTGGGTTTTCTTCAAAGGCTAAGTTTTAAAATTTTTAAAAATATGTTGTAGACACCAGTTTCAGGGCAGATATGTGACTTGTAAACCTTTCCATCAATCTGTAGCTCACTCTTTATTTTCTTCCCATGGTCTTTTATAGAACAAGAAAAAAAATTTAATTGTGGTTGGAAATGCAACTCATCAGTTTTCATTTAATGCACACTATTCTTGCCATTTCTGTGAGCTTTTTGCCTTTGAAATCCTGGGAATTGGGCCTGTGCTTTAAAAACAAAAGCAAAAGCAATAACAAAACTCATGGTCTTAATATATAGCAGGCTGGCTTCAGACTCATAACCCTCTGGTTGCCGTGCCCCCACAGCAGAGTCCTTGTAATGCCTGACTCAAAAGTTCCATAGTTTCGCATTTTGAATTAAGCCTGATCCATTTTGAGGTTTTGTTTGTTTGCTTGCTATCTGAATGGCTGCTTGGTTGGCTTGCCTGCACGATTCAATTGTTCCAGCACAGTTTTCTGAAAAAGGCCATTGAACTAGGGCTACTTGTTTGCCAAAAATCAGTGGAGTGTGGTATTAGCTGAAAAAGCACTGGTTCACTGTGGGGGTTGAGGCTGGCCGCGAAGCTCACTTCACTGCAGGCAGGGAGCTTCTAGGAGGAGTGTGCCAGTTCAGCACTGACTTTTCCTTCCTCCCTCCCTCCCTCCATCCTTCCTTCCTTCCCTTTATCTAGGCTCCAGCTCAACGTGCAGTGTGGGTCTTCTCCACATCAGATAACTCTCCTTGGGAAAGGTAGCACAGGCAGACCCAGAGTGTGTCTCATCAACCTCCTGGAAATTCTAAACCCAGTGGCGATGACAGTGAAGATTAAATGCCAGAGGAACTTTTGTGTGCCATCTAGTTCCAAATCAACTATTTGGTCCTGTGGCTTTATGTAGTATGCCTTCTCACCAGCACCGAGACACAGCTTTGGTTAAGTAACTGATGACGAATTGTGAATCAACTAGGTTAATTCATCTCACCTGGCTCTTCTTCAACAAAGCCAGGCTCTGGTTCACTCCTTTCTATACACAATTAGAATAACTGTATTTATTCATGAAGAAACTTTGCTGAAATGTTAACAACAACTGCCTGAAATCCCTTTTATATCCATTTATTTAGGTCTTTGACTTTTAGCACAAATAAAAATATTATTGTGCCTATATTATTAGATTCATAACTATATTTTAATATAGTATCTTTATTCCCTGTTGTAATGAGTATCTAGAAATAGACCCAGCATTTGAGGAAACCCCTTACCTCAGGGAGACCACATACATAACTAGAAATACATAATTTAGAACAAGCTTAAGCAGTTTTAAAAGACAAAAGATCAGATTGAAAAATTAACTTCCAAGTTTCTAAAGTACTGCTAAAAGATAAAAACATCCCAGGTCTACTAGATAAGAAAACATCCTCGAAAGGATCATATCTTTTCAGAATAAAAAGCAAAGTGGGGAGAGAGGAGGGAGCGAGAGGAAATGCTTAGAAGACAAAAACTGGCGCACCCCCTCAGGAAGATCACAGAGGCAGAAGGAACTCCTACAGAGGAGAGCTTCTCTAGCCACCAAAGCCACGTCACAGATGAAGGAACAACAGGAATCAAAAGAGAAACGTGTGAAAACAAAAGGAGAAAAGAAAAACATTCCAGAACACGGAAGTATGGATCTTTGGATTAAATGCTCATGAAAAGTCTCACCAAAGTGTTTTTATCAGGAAACTTCAAGAATGTTCAGGTAATGAGTGCACATAAAATAAATAATAAATAAATAGACAAATAAATAATAAATAAAAAAAATTCAAGAGGGGGAGAAAAAGAAAACCCCAGCCTGGCCTGGAAGTGCCTTTCTGTGGTAACATTTCCAGCCATTCTAGAAAGCCAAGGAGAAATTCCTTCGAACTGCAGAGGGATGATGAATTCCAAATGAGAATTCTGGGCTGAGCTATCAACCGAGAACATTTTTCCCCCAAATATACAAGGACTTCAATTTTTAGCTCTCACACATTGTTTTTCGGAAAGCTGCCGTGGATATGCGGCACCGAACAAGAGCATGGACCAGGAAGAAAGAAGACAAAGCCTTAAGGCAACAAAAGATTCAGCGTGGGAGAAGTGAACGGAAGATCAGCTTGTCAGCTTCGCCAGGGACCCAGAACAATCATTCCCAAACAGTGCAGCGCCGAGGGCTCCGGGAGAAAATGCAGGCTCCGTGACGTTTCTGAGCACAAAGGGGAGACTCAGAAAAATGAGGGGTGCTGAGCTCTTGATTGCGAATCTGTATTCCTCTCTCTAATCATAAGTCCCGGAGCTGCACAGAGGCCTAAGAGGGTGGAACAGTGGCATAGAAATGAACAAGTTATGCAGTTCATGTGATGTGAATATTCATATCCACCGAATAAAATACAGTTTGATATTCCTGCCTGATTAGGAAAGACAGAAGGAGGCATAGATGCAAGCTGGGAAGAGTGAGGATTGCAAGACTAGGAAGCAGAATTTACTTTCCTTCTTCTTGCTTTGACTTCTGATTATACTGGCAAGGGAGATTGCTGCATCGGCCGGGTAAGAAAAGGTGTTGGATGAACTATAAAACCACAGCTTTACTGAATACCTTAGAGAGCTGAGGTTACAGGGAAACGTGGATGAACTACACCCAGAAAGCAATGGCTTTTTCTAAGAGGGGAACTACTTCTGCCTGCTTACATTCCCAACAGTATGAAACAGAGGTGACCCACCGTGGACAGGAGGGGGAACCCGCAACCCAAATGGTCATGAGTAGGCTACCACAACAGTCCTGAGGCTCCCAGTGGCAAGAAGAATAAAAACCACGGGGACAAAGTGCCCCCGAGGGTTTCCCACAAGGCAAGAGAGCAGCTGCTGTATGGGAGACTCCAAGTCAGTTTTAAAACCAGTTACACAGAAGCTGAAAGTTGAAGCCTGGAAGAGAATGATGCCATACTAACGGAAATCAGAACAAAGCTGGGTTGGCCACTGTGATATCAGACGAGACTTACTTCAGGGCAGAGACTATCACCCAGGAAAAAAGAAAGCCATTTTATAATGGTGAAAGGAAAAACTCAACAGAGTGGGGGCAAATCATTCCTAAATGTTCATGTGCTTAATCCCACAGCTTGCATAGCCATAGAGAATAGACAGACTGAAAGTAAAGTCGGAGACTTCATCATTCATCTCTCAAAAGTGACAGGCAAGACGGCAGGGCCTTCAGAGATAGCTCAGCAGTGTAGAGCACACATTGCTCTTGCAGAGGTCCTGAGTTCAGTTCCCAGCACCCTTACCAGTTGACTCACTCCAGGGGATCTAAGGATGCTGGCCTCTAAAGTGTGAGCTCTTTTGACCTGAGCCCCATTCAACAGCAGAACACACCCTTCCGATACACGTGGGACTTCTTCCAAGGCCATATTTGGAGCTGTGAAACAGTTTTCAGAAACTGTGAAAGATTCAAGTCACACCGAGTATGATCTCTAACTAGAATAGATGAAGCCAATAATCAACAATGACAAGTGTCCAGGATAAATAGGATAAACCTCTGTTATTTGGAATTGATAACACCTTTCCATATTATATGTGGGCCTGAGATAGCCAGAGAAGAAATTAGAAATTATTTTGTAATATAGGCATTTGTGGGATCTACCTAAAACAATATTTAGATTGAAATTCATAGCTTTAAGTGCTTATATTAGAAAAATGTAAACTTCATGTTCTATGTTCTCGATTTAAGAGGCTAGAACAAGATCAAATTAAATCCAAAGTAATCAGAAATAAATTAGTAAAAATAGGCAAAATTGATGAGATTTAAAAGCCAACAAACCCTAAGAAAAACCAGTAATTCACGTCTTTTAAAAGTTAATTTAAAAATTCTTAATTAGATAAACTAAAGGAAAAAACAAAACAAAAATACCCATATCAGGCATGCAGATGAGGAGCCACAGAAGTTCACATGGATATTTAAAGGGCAGAGGGAGATATATAGAACAATCTTATATAATTAATTGAATAAATGAAAAATTTTAAATTCTCAAAAAGCATACCTCCCCCAAAATAGACAGTAGAAGATAAATAAATCTGTAAGGCATCTAATAAACATCACAGAAATTAGATTTAGAATTACATACCCCCCCAGAAGAACTCTTGACTCAAATGGCGAATTCAAGCCATAGTTTTGAGAAGGAATGCTATCAATCTCAGAGAAACTCATGAAGCAATGGGAGGAGACAGAACTATTTCTAAACAGAGTCTGCGACACCAGTGAGAGCTGAGTGCCTCAATCCGGCCAAAACATTTCATGGCAACCACGGACTAACAGCAACCATTGACCCAGAAATGCCTCCATACTACTAGCAGCTCAAACCCAGAAGACTCTAAAAGATCCATTCATCATGACCTGATAATTGGCCTACCATTAGAAAAATTAATCAATGCAGCTCACCACATCAACAGTCGGATACAGGGAAACCGCATGCTCATGTCAAGAGATACAGGGGGAAAAAAAAGACGAAATTCAATATCCTTTGCCAACTTAAAACAATCACACCAACACAAGCCAGGAAGCCAGCAATCGACGGGAAGTCTCCCAACCTCTTGAAAGGAATCCACAAAACTCCAATTACCATCATACTCCATGGTGAAAGAGTGCTTGCTTTCCCCTAAGATCAAGAACAGAGCAAAATCTCTCAACCTCATGCAGGAAGTCCTAACCAAGGGGGAAAAACAGAACGAGAAAAAGGGGCGAGAGACTATAAAGAAAGACGCAAATCCGTCTTTATTTTAAAATCCATAAGAAATTCCTAAAATTGAAGAAATAGAATAAAAACTGTAAGTGAACTGTTTAGACACAGATATAAATTCAGAGTGGAGAGAATTACGTTAAATGAGGCAGAAGAGTGTCGCGGAAGGAACTGATTTTTGAAAGCTTTATAAGATTTGGTGTCTTTGGGGGGAGTTTTCAAAATCTTTGTTTTACTTTGATAAAAGCATAAATCAAATTGAAGAGAAGAAGACAAAGTTCTCAGCAGGCATTAAATTTATTTCTCGAGCTTCAACTATTTCTTCAAAGACAATTTCCTTGTTGAATAAAGCCTTTTCCCTCGGCCAGCCCCTAGAAATCAGTGTTGAGTGAGCTTCATGCTCTTTGAAGGCCAAGCTCCTAAGAGCTAGAGACACTTAAAAATGCTAGCACATTTTGGTTATTAATAGATTTCAATCAGGCCTCGAAATAAAAAAGAAGGATGTAAATTGTATGCATAATTAATGAGTTTTAAAAAATTGTTCCCATGGTGAGGATTAATAATTTTTGGCTGTTAGCCCCGAGGATGAGAAACTGTGTTAACACAGAGTTTGTCGCTGAATCACTGCTGTAGGTGTGTGCCATGTGAACACACGTCGGTTATTTGCATAAATATCTACATATATGAAGACCCTGATACCCATCAGCTACATATTGAGGGCAAAAAGAGGCAGTTTGATAAATGTTTATAATTTGTAAATGAAAACTTCATCTAAGCTGAAAAACTCTACACAGGATTTAGATTTACGCCCTCCCCACCACCACCTCTACTCTCAGCTTTCGGTTCTCTCTCTATTCTCTCTCACTTTCCTCCTTTCATTCCAGCCTAGCTTCAAATTCCCAATCCTCCTGCCTCCACCTTCTGAGTGCCGCGATTATTACACCTGCGTCACCGCATTCAGCTTTAGTTATCTTTTTGTTCGTATGTGCAAAGTGGCATAGACAGTTCACGGGCCAGAACTCCATTCATTCAACTTTAGGCCAGAGTGGAAATCCAGGAAGAGGAAGAAAGAGCAAGCTTACATTAAGGAAGTGAGGACCTCAGTGACCTCGGTCGGCTTCTTGTCCTTACTCCTAAAACAACCTCATTGCCCGTATCATGGCTAAGCACACTGCTGCATGATTGGACATTGCTCAAGTTCCATGTGTTTTTGCTTGCAGCACATACAAGGGAACATTTCCCCCAAGCACATAGCAGTACACAAAGAAGAACGTGGGCACACACTCAATACCTTCCTAGAGCTCTGGCCAAGCTTCCCATTGAGGAGAGACAGAAAGGGCAGCTAAAACTCAAAGACTATGTCTCAAGGGAAGGAGGCAGAAATACATTCATACAGAGTAGAATGTTTTGGAATGCCTTCTGCATGGCCCAGATTCCTGTCTACTGTGAAGATAAAGATACGTGATACTGAGCACAGTGAGTACCACTCAAGTGGGGCTTTGAAAGGTCAATCCTGATGCCACTCACTCTGACCCTTTCAGAAGCGGATTCTTTCAGCCCGCATGCCTTTTTCCTCTAAGCCTGAATCCCAGAACCCCCATTTAGTTATTTCCTAGCATTCACTATAATATGCCTTTTCCGCTGTACTTCAAAGGTAAAATGGCTCGCATAGGCTCAGGCTTCCAGGACTTGTTCCCCAGCTGGCACTACCGTGGGAGGCTGTGAAAACTTTAAGACAGGAAGCCCGATTAGCAGAAGGTCACTGGAGACTTTCTCTGAAGGTGACAGCCACACCCCATGGCGAGAATTACAGTTACAATTTTATATCTACTTTATCTTTTATCATAACTAAGGAAA
>LOEQ01015318.1:0-14471 GCA_001685075.1 Bramus lutescens
GGTCTTCCCACAGGGCAGGGAACCCTGACTGCTCTTTGGACTGGAAATGGAGGTTGGTGGGGGAGGGGGAGGGAATTGTGAGGGGGCAGGAGTTGGAAATTTTTAATAATAATAATAATAAATAAAAAAGATTTCACTAGTAAGTAATGACCTGAACAAAAGAGTATTTGAAGTATGAAAAAAAGGAATACTTATAGATCAACTACATCCATATTGTCACAAATTTAGAATATGCATATATAATTTAGTTCAATTTTATTTCAAATTGTTTTCTAGTGATACAATGTATTTTTAAGTTATAGCTATAATTATAATACTGGAACATCACATTCATAAAACTGAATTTAATCTATGGAGCTAAGTATTTTCATGTATATTATTTCATTTCTTGATACCAGAAATATTTAATACTATGTTGCCATCTGCTGGTAGACCTTTTAAGAATCTCATATAGTGTAATGTTTATTTTAAATTAAACTTTTTGGCACTAAGTTCAATGATACATGTTTCACTTTTTGTTTGGTTGTTTGTTTGGTTGGTTGTTTGGTTGGCTTTTTGGTTGGTTGGTCGGTTGATTAGTTGTTTTGTTGATTGGTTTCCTGTTTATTTGTTTGATTTGTTGGTTGGGTTTTTTAAAGCAGAGTCTCACACAGCCTAAGCAGGCCTTAGGGTCACTACATAGCTGAAGATGTTCTTGAATTCATGATTTCCTTGCCTACATCTTCCCCCTGTTGAGATTAGAGGACTGCCCCACCATAGTGAGCAAAGATATACTGCCCAGTAGACAGATAGGTTAGTTGATTCTTCCAGGACTGGGATGGAGTCAGGAGCCTCCCCCACTTACTAGACAAGTACTCTACTACCTAGTACTGCATAGTTTCTCCTATCTCAGTTTAAAAATTCCAAACTCATAAAACAAAAGCATCTAGCCACTGTATAATTCTTCAGCACAATGAAAGCATGTGACAAAATGAGCTTTGAAAAAGTGCCTGTCCTGGAATTCTATAAGGAAGCTCACAAAGGGAGAGAGATTAATCTTT
This sequence comes from Bramus lutescens, assembly GCA_001685075.1. Lineage (NCBI taxonomy): Eukaryota > Metazoa > Chordata > Mammalia > Rodentia > Cricetidae > Bramus > Bramus lutescens. The sequence goes on from LOEQ01015318.1 coordinate 1,041, forward strand.
CGTGAAGGCACTGGAGACTAAGGCAGGCAAACTCAGCTTTGGAGAATCTCACAATTACAGCACTCACATAAAAAACAAATGGCTTAAACTAGAAAAAAAAACAAGACAAAAACCAACAACCTGCTCAAGATGCCCTCTTTCCTCCACACACAAATACAAATGCATACATGTACACACGTAACTACACGTATAAAATTCAGACCACAGAAACAAATACACACAAACAAAAATTTAAAAATAAGAAAGTGAAGGTACCAGGAATATTAGTGTAATTGTTTATAATGTAAAAATCACGAAATTGAAGCATGACACATGTATAGATCTACCACAGAGTGGCTGTCGAGGAAAGGCTGGGCTTAGGTTAAAAGTGAAAATTTGTCCAACAAAACAACAGGAGGAAACTTACATCGCTATTTAGTTTAAATATGGGGTGAGTGTGAAAAGTTAGAACAGTAAACATCAGGCTATGAGCCCAAGCATGTACCAAATCTTGGCGCAAGTGCTACTTGGTTATGGGTATAATTACATTATGGATTCAACAGTAGAAGCCCAAGCAGCTAGGGTCACTTTCCTGCATCGTGAAGAACCTGGGACTCAAAGGTGGCCTGAACTAGCTTCTGCCTTCTTTGGAAACAAAGAATTCCCTTGTTAACCATGGATCTTCAAGTTAGAAATTATTCTGTTGGAAGCTTCATCCAGCCCCTGTCATCCATATACCCAAGGAGTCTGGGATGTTCTGATGGAAGTTACACCCCAAGTTCCCCCATCTCTCTCCAAACCCTGCCACATCTCAGAAAGTCTGCCAAATGATGACCCCCCTCCTCCAGAGATGCTCAAGAAAACTCCCATGAGGTATTTAAATTGTCCCCAGAAAACAGACCTGTGGTTTTTAGTCTTCCTTTCCCATCTCTCTGGAGCTGGGCTGGAAAATCATCCAGGAGCGTTTTTTTCCATTAAACCTGTGCTTTTTCTAATTTAGTTTGATTTGGTCTGATTTGGATTGCTGTGCCAACAGAGAGGCTTATCCGGGTACAGCAACTTTTCATCTGGAGGTTCCATCAAGGAGCTGTTTCTCTTGGCCCAGGGCCAAGTGGTGGGGAAACACTCTTCTCCCCAATATCTGCTCTATGCCAGGCTACCATCTGCTTCTTGCTGGGTAAGTTGTCCTTTCCATGTCATTGCCTTAGAGGCCCAGGGCTTCCTGCCAAAGACAGGGCCGTGCCAGGTCCCTGACCTGTCACCAGAACAAGGACTTGCCTTGTCCCTTGGGAAACTTTTACAAAAAATGTTCTGTTCAAGGAAATATCACACACCCCCATTTTTTTTAACTCAAATCCTACTACAGTGGAAGCATTGCGCTAGGCTTCAGATCCAGCATAGACTTGAGAAATGAGTACCTGCAATTCAAAGCCGGATCCCCAAACACACTTGAGTTGCCTTTTACAAGATCTTTTTAAATTGGGGCTCTCTGACACCATATTCCTGAACGTCTAATTTCTCTGTGCACTAAGGCCTGACCTCAATATACCCTTGACAATAGGACATGATGGTCACTGGAGGGAAACTTTTGAATTTTCCATTCTCTGTGACCTTGAAAATTCTTGCCAGCATGGGGACAAGTGGTCAGAATTACATGATGTCAACGTTTCTGGGCATTGTGCTCCCACCCTTCCCACAGTAGCCAGTCTCACAGCACCCATCTTGCTGACTAGGGTCACAGCGCCTCTTGATTTCACTTGTTCCATTCAGTGACCGACATCCCACACAAAGCAACTTCCTCCTCTTTACCCACCATCTTCTCTCCTTCCTCCTACTGTCCCTCCCTACCCTTCCAAGCCACACCCCGTGCCCTGGTCCCCCTCTACATGTTGGCCTAACCCCTCCCAACCCTCCCTGCTCTCTACTCATACCCTGTCTTATCAAACCCCTGCCCTCCTCTGCCCTCCCTGAGAGGTAGCAGGAACAGATGGGATTGTTCAAGTCCACATTCCCTTCTCACAGGACCTCTCGCAAACAGAAAAGCAGTTGGGTTCCTTCTCTGCTAATTCTTCTGTTTATATCATGAGTTTCGCTATCTGTCCCAGGCCTATGATTAGGCATGATCTCTAAGGTCTCCACTCCCACTCCCAAAGAGTGAAGTCAAATTCAGGCAGCAGCTAGGCAGTACACAGACCAGAGCCATCTAGTGGACAATACAGTCACTTGGGGGACACAATGGTGCCAGATACAGAACCATACTGGGATTATCAACCAGGCCAAAACGGCTGGCACAGGTGGGCCATCGTGGTCTGCCTGCTGTCTCCTTCAGAGTATGGAGGTGGTCTCGGAAAAAGTTGTTTATTTTGATAAACGCTGAAGGATTACATAGTTAGCTGATGAAAAGCCAGCCATTTTTCTAATTGATTACAAAAGACCATGGTTCAATATACCCAACTTGACCCAGGCTCCCCAGTGGGAGCTATAGTCCTGACCACCCATTTCATTTCTCAGTCAGCACCAGATATTAGAAAGAATTTTTAAAAGACTGAGGAGGCCCCCAAACTCCCATACAAGAATTGGTGAAAATGTCCTTTAAAGTTTTTAATGCCCGAGAAAAGGCTGCTGAGTCCTCCTGACAGACAAGGTTGCAACAGAAGGCCACACTCCAAGCCCAAGCCTTAGCAGCTGCCCTGAGACCACCAGGACCCAGACAATGCAGAAAAAGGAAGTGATCATGAGGCTTCAGCCCACCAGAGCTCGGGCCAAGTCAGCTCCTCCAGGAGTCTGCTACAAATGTGGTCAAGACAGTCATCTGGCATGATATTACCCTGACCCTCAGCTACCAGTGAGGCCATTTCCTGTATGCCGATAGCCTAGACACTGGAAATCAGAATGTCCCATAAGGGCTCAACCTCTATGCCATGCCACAGAGGTCCAGCCTCACCAACACTGGCAGCTGAAACTGTGCCAGCATTTGAACTACTTGGCCTGGCAGAGGATTGGTGCAGCCCATGCTTGGTGACTCCCATTAGCCCTCTCCAAGCCTAGGGTAAGTCCATTACTTTTCTTTTGGACACAGGACGTACGTGCTCTGTTTTGACACCTCACTTGGGTCCTTTAGTTTCCCCCCAATTTCTGTCATGGGGTGAATGGGACCCCTTCCTTCCCATTTCAGAGAAACCTGGGACTTCCTGGGTAGCTGGAAAAGCCATCTCACTTCTGCTCATTTACTTATCCCTCTCGGATCTACCTGATGGCATTTGATGACGGGGTGCTGGTAGCTCATCACTTCATTAGTTAAATTTCCTGCTAAAAGTACAGACAGGTGTGCCTCTTTCATAGGCTTCATAGTCCAGGATTAACAGGCTTCAGATGTAACTTCAGAGGTTCAAAAGTTTAAATTTCCTCTGATTGTCTTCTAAAATGGTCATGCCTTTGAACCTAAAGCCATAGCCTTTTGCTATGACACCAAGGTATAAATCTGTTCCACCTGTTTTACAGACACCTGCATGCTCCTGCACAGGTCCACCCTCCTCCCAGACTCGTGCCAAGGCCAACCTGCAGAGGGTTCTCCAGGTAACACCAGTGGCTGCACCAGCTCCTGGGACTTCACCATTGGTACCACCTCTCAAGCAGACACCTATTCAGGATACTTGGTCTGTCCATCAGCTGGGGCCCTCCACCCTCTGGTTTGCCAGAATGTCCCAATGAAGGCCCTACCTGCTTTTCTTCCTGGCACATTCATCCTTGTCTGTACATCTAGGACAGGGATCAATAATCTTTTTTTTCTCCTAGCAACTTGCCTTTTCTGCTTCCCGCAGTCTCCAGGATGGCAGTTAGTCAGATGCTTCCCCACCAACACCTCCTGCTTAGCGAGCCTACCAACTCCCAACTCCCCCTCTCCACATGCAGGAAGCAGCCAGACATGAGCCAGCGTCCATATAAGCAAAGAGTCTGGGATACTGTGCTGGAAGTTCTGCCCCAGCCTCTGGCATCCATATACCCAAAGAGTCTGGAATGTTCTGATGGAAGCTCCATAGTGCAGAAGAATTGTCTGTATTCTGTCAATTACATTTTAAATAAACACTGATTGGCCAATAGCCAGGCAGGAAGTATAGGCAGGAAAACCAGACAGGAAGTAGAGGTGGGACAATGAGAACAGGAGAATTCTGGGAAGGAGGAAGCCCATTCCCCCTTGGCAGTCCTTCCCAGATCACCGAAGAAGCAGGATGTGACCTGCCCTGCTGAAAAAGCTACTGAGCCATGTGGCTAACATAGATAAGAACAATGGGTTAATATAACCTACAAGAGCTAATAAGAAGCCTGAGGTAATGGGCCAACCAGTTTATCATCTTATGGAGACCTCTGTGTGATTTTCTTTGGGGCTTACCAGCTGTGGGAACTNAGGAAGTAGAGGTGGGACAATGAGAACAGGAGAATTCTGGGAAGGAGGAAGCCCATTCCCCCTTGGCAGTCCTTCCCAGATCACCGAAGAAGCAGGATGTGACCTGCCCTGCTGAAAAAGCTACTGAGCCATGTGGCTAACATAGATAAGAACAATGGGTTAATATAACCTACAAGAGCTAATAAGAAGCCTGAGGTAATGGGCCAACCAGTTTATCATCTTATGGAGACCTCTGTGTGATTTTCTTTGGGGCTTACCAGCTGTGGGAACTGGGCAGGACAGAAACCCCAACTATCAGGCCTTCATGTTACAGCTCCACCCCAAGCCCCCTTCCCTGTCTCTCTCCAAACCCTGCCCACATCTCAGAGAACCTGCCAAATGATGACTTCTCCCACAGAGATGCTCAAGAATGCTCCTGTGGGGTATTTCCCCCCCAGAAAACAGATGTGTGATTTTCCAGTCTTCCTTTCCCATTTCCTCTCTGGGAGCTGGAAAATCATCTGGGAGTGTTTTTGTCCACTAAACCTGGGCCTTTTCTAATTATGCTTGATTTAGTCTGATTTAAATTGCTGCATCAGCAGAAAGGCTTATTGGGGTGCAAAAACTTTTCAGAAATAATGGGCATGGTTTATCCCACTGGAATCAGATTGTGATATCAGGTAACTTCTACCTTCAGATACACACTATCCAAAGATAGAGAATGTGTGTGTGTTCTTTGTGCTGACAGAAGAGACACACATCTGTGAAGCACAACAGGAGGGGTTCTCAGAAGATCAAAATGATGTAGAAGGCATGGAAATTAAATGAACTCCCTCTCATAAGACTTTAACTACCTATGACTCAAACAATTCTGTACTCTGCTCTGCTTTATAAGATTATTTGCTTTGTCTCTGCTAGTCGTTATTGGAACATGAGATATCTAGGATCACAGAATTTGAACAATCTAACAATGTATGACTTGTTTCTGTAACAAGCATCCTGTATGTGGAGGATCTGACCTAAGACCCCAGGAGCTCCCCAAGAGCTCCACAAGCCTTTCCTGATCAGGCTCCTAGGTCTATTCTGCTCAAGTCCAAAGCACTCTAAAACTTTCCCGGTTCAGAGTCCTTTCACTGCCTTCATTTATTCATGTGAGCTGGAGGCACACATGCCCCAGTGTTTAGAATCGGAGGTAATTTATGAGAGGTATTGTTCCCTTCAGTCATAATGTGCACAGGCAACATCAAATTTGAGTCCTTAGGATCTTACCAGCCCAGAGATTGGTTTGTTTTTCCTAAGAGAGGGCCTACCTTATAGCTCAGGTTGACTTCAAACTCACTTTTTAGTACAAACTAGCTTCAAACTCAAAATCCTCTCAGTGCAGCCTCCTGAGATCTATGATTACAGCCTCAGTGGGTATCCCTTGCCCCTGTGATGCACTTCCAACACAAAACAACAAAGTGCCTGGAGGATAACTGGGTGGGTTTTTTGTTTGGTTGGTTTTTGGTTTTTCAAGACAAGGTTTCTCTGTGTAACTTTGGTACATGTCCTGGAAGTAGCTCTTGTAGACAAGGCTGACTTCAAACTCACAGAGATCTGCTTGCCTCTGCTTCCTAAGTGCTGGAATTAAAGGTGTGTGCCACCAGTGCCCAGTAGTTTTATATTTTATACTCTGTTCTGAAGTCCACATGAGCCCATAGAGAACATAGTCTTAGTATTTCAAGTGTAATCTATCCCCTGTTGTGAAATAGAATATTTGTTTAACTATGTAAAGATGTGTTGCTTTGGGGCTGGAGAGATGGCTCAGAGGTTAAGATCATTGCCTGATCTTACAAAGGGCCTGAGTTCATTTCCCAGCAACCACATGGTGGCTCACAACCATCTGTAATGGGGTCTGGTGTCCTCTTCTGGCCTGCAGGCATACACACAGACAGAATATTATATACATAATAAATAAATAAATACTTTTTAAAAAGATGTGTTGCTTTTGTTTATCCTGCATTTGTTTAACTACATACATAAAAACATGTTGTTTTACCTTGTCTGCCTAAGGCACCTGATTGATCTAATAGACAGAGAAAGGACAGGTGGGGCTGCCAGGCAGAGAGAAGAGAGGTCAGCTATCCAGCCAGGGGTCAACCCACCAAGGGCCAGTAGACAGACATAGAGGAAGCAGGAAAGCAGGATTGACAGTACACAGATGAGGTAAATGAGCCTCTGACATCATATAGATTAATAGAAATGGGTTAATTTGAGTTTCAAAAAAATCTAGCTAGAAACAAGTCAAAGCTAAGACCAAGCATTCATAATTAAGAAGTCTCTATGTCACGATTTGGGGGCTGGCAGTCCAAGAAAGACTGCTACAATCCTTTGGCATTCCACAATTGAATGGAAAAATACTGAAATGCCTAAGGCCAAATGGGCATTGGAGAGAGATGTCCAATTCTTCAGGGACTGTTAGACAGTGAGGGGATGAGGTTCCTTAGCAGTTCCTCTGTGTTTCATTGGAGTAGTTCTATGCAATTGACAGAATCTGCACGATGGGACCTACAGAGTAAGGGCTAATGTAGAAGCAAAATGAATAAATATGCTATTAGCTTTCCAACTCTGTTAAAAACAAATCTATAAAACATCGGAGGAATTTCACTTAAGGATTATAGCACAGCCAAGTTACTTCTCTCATTTAGCCATAGGATGAGAAGACGGAAGCGTTTTAAGCTTGCACAGTGGTGAGGCCTCTTTTTTATTTTATATATGAAAGCCTGACAGCAAGTCAGTCTTTGTCTGAGGGCTCCCCCTGGGTACCAGGCTCACTTGGACAAGAACAGAACCCACCACAATGAGGAGAGATTTACTACACCATGGAACAGACATCAGTCAAAATCATGTGGAAGTCTTTGCTTGGGATAACACTAGGGTGTTCACTTCTTCACTCCCATGCAGTTTCCCACAGGAAAGGAGACACAGCTGCCCACTGAGCAGCAAGCTTAATAGTGTGCACCTGTTGATGGAGGTGTCTATCCTGCCCATTCCCACTGCTGTTCAGTCCTAGAGAGACACACAGAGGTCTACATTAGTTATAAACTGATTGGCCTATTAACTCAGGCTTCTTATTAACTCTTACATCTTAAATTAACCCAAAATTCTTGTCTATGTTAACCATGTGGCTTGGTACTTTTTATCAGTGAAACATTCTTATCTTGCTTCCTCTGTGTCTGGGCAACAACTGCAGACTGAGCCTTTCCTTTTCCCTGAATTCTCCTGTTCTGGTCTCCCCGCCTATACTTTCTGCCTGGCTACTGGCCAATGGACGTTTATTAAACAAATACAAGTGACAAATCTTTACAGGGTACAAGACCATTGTCCCACAGCACTTCCCCTCTTTTTTTTTTCAAAACAAGAACTCTGAATCTTATCTCCCTTGTTTAGCTTTTCTCCAGATCTGTAGTAAGGAGGCTGCTTGTTCATTCCTGGATGCCCAGACTCCCAGAACAATAACACAGAAACCATATTATTTAAATCACTGCTTGGCCCATTAACTCTAGCTTCTTATTTTCTAACTCTTACATCTTAATTTAACCCATCTCCATTAATCTGTGCATGACCACAAGGTTATGGCCTACCAGCAAAGTTTCAACATGTCTGTCTTGGGAAGGACTACATGGCTTCTCTCTCACTCCACCTTCCTTCTACCAGCATTGAGTTTAATTTTCCTTGCCTACCTCTTTTCTATCCTATCAGGTTTAGCCAGTTTCTATATTAACCAATGGTATTCACAGAATATAGAGGGGAATCCCACATCAATTATCCATAACAACTTGTAACCAACACACCAAACAAAGACAAACATCCATAATCCATTTTGTGGGAATATGGGCATGGTTTTCTAGGCTACTTCATGCTGATTGGGGGCACTGATAATCTTATGGACAACCAAAGAAAATTTAGGATTGTGGTCAAGCCCTGACTGGAATATTCTGTGAGGCTTGATCATCTCAACCAGCAATCTCGAGGCTGTTCTGGATGTAGAACTCAGAGGAAACTTCAACAGAGGTCCTCTAAAATGTTGGATCATCTTGGCCATCCACTCCTATCAGAGATTTCTGATAGGGGTCTTCCTTGATCAAACCTGATTTTTCTTAATCCAGAATGAATCCACGGCCTCTCATTGCCTATAGAAACAAAAGCAAAACCTCCTCTCCAAAGTAACATATCTTTTGACTTAAATTTTGAAGTCAGGGCATTTTCAAAATACATGTTGGATTAATTCAGCAGTATTTATAATCAAATGTCTTTTAATAGCTGTTGCTTCTTCCTCAGCAGTCCTACAATTCAAGGACAACACAATAACATATTTTCCATCTTTACGTGACTTTATTTTAAATGCTATTTCTTTTATTTGTAATTTTTGTTTTTATGAGATAGGGTTTTTCTGTGTATCTTTGGCTGTCCTGGAACTAGCTCTTGTAGATCAGGCTGTCCTTAAACTCACAGAGATCCACCTGCCTCTGCCTCCAAAGTGCTGGGATTAAAGGTGTGTGCCACCACACCAAACTACTTTTTTCTTTTTTTAAAGACTTTATCCTTTTTATTTTCTCTCCTAAGCCTACATATATTTTTAAACACACTGTAAACTGTTTAGAGGGTTTTGTGTCTGTCTGAATCTATCTTTACTGTATATCTCTCTTTTTCTCACCATCAGTCTTTAATTTGCTAAGCAACATGGCTAGGATTAAAGCCATGACTACGACAGCAGGATCCTTCCCATTCCTTAGTTTTCTGAGAGTCTAGCTTCATGGCAGAGTCACTGGTGAAAGCCATGTTTATTGCCACAGCTCTATGGAGCTTCAAGGTCCCTGCTACAATCAATAAGCATGTTGTTGGCTATTCATCAACATCATTTAAGTGCTTTGTGGCAGAGCCTCTTAAAAGGGCTGCAAGGTTTTTGCAGCTAAAGGTGAATCAGGAAGCCTTTCTTAAATGAGACATACTTGCCTCTAGCAAACAGAGCCCACCTGAGAAAATGTTGCTACCAAGAAGCGGTGCTTAACTCTGTTCCTTTGTGTCTAGAATTACTTCCCAAGCTCTCTCAGGCTTTATGTGAATGTAGTTGTCCACATTGGCACCATTTGTTGATAGAAAAAAAAGTTATGGATATCATCAAAATTAATAAAGATTTGATTTGAAAAGGAGAAACCTCTTGAGACAGAGAAATGATAGCTCATCCACAGAGGTGACAATCATACAGGTGGTAAGGAAACCTCATAAGGGTTGGGGCAGGGCTCTGTTCTTGTCTTTGCAAAAAAATACACATCTTCAGAAAGTCAAAAGACCCTGGACATTTGGATGCCTAAAGAGAAAAAGATAAGTATCCAGAAAGGATCAATTAACAAAGAGGAATATAACTTATGAGGACAGGTCATCTGTAGATAAAATTTCATAGGTACATTCTCCGTACCTATATATAAATATCTAATACTTAGTAGCAATACAAACTCACTTAAAAATCAAAGCTGGTTTTGGAGTTGAACAATGGCTATCCTTCTCTAAATCCAAACATGTTGTTAAAAGAAAAATTCAGAGTTTCTGTCTCGTGTAAGGACCATCTGATATGGAACAGAAAGAAGAAAGAATTTAGGAAAAAATTTTACTTCTCTCCATACCTATTTTGTCTATATCATATCTTTCATTGAATATATATCTATATGAATAATGTTTAAGTTTTCCACAATGAACAATAATTTTCCTGCAGTAATCTTTGAAGTTTACAGGAGGAAAATGGGGCCCCACTACAATGGCTCCACCTGGCTGATATGACATCATGACGCTGATAGTGCTTCTTTAAGACCAGTTTTGGGTACCAGCTGCTAAAGATGGGTCCAACTTGGTTAGCTGAAATGGTGCACCTTCTTACAATGTTCTGGCCAGAACTCCAAATATGAATATGGTATGTACTCACTCATTAGTGGACTCTAGCCATAAACAAAGNTCCAACTTGGTTAGCTGAAATGGTGCACCTTCTTACAATGTTCTGGCCAGAACTCCAAATATGAATATGGTATGTACTCACTCATTAGTGGACTCTAGCCATAAACAAAGGACATTGAGCCTACAGTTCACAGTCCTAGAGAATCTAAGAATTACGATGAACCCAAAGAAAAACATATATAGATCCTCCTGGAAATTAGAAGCCGACAAGATCGCCAGGCAAAAGTTGGGAGCATGGGGGTGGGGGTGGGATGGGGGGAAAAGAAGAGGGGGAGAGAAGGGAGAAGGGGAGGGCTGGGGAGAGCTTGGGGAAGTGGGATGGTTGAGATGGAGAAAAGACGGATATGGGAGCAGGGAAGGAGATATCTTAATTAAGGGAGCCATTTGGGGGTTGGCAAGAGGCTTGGCTCTGGAGGGGTTCCCAGGAGTCCACGGGGATGACCCCAGCTAGGACCCTGGGCAGTGAAAGATAGGGTGCCTGAACTGGCCTTGTCCCATAGTCAGACTGATGACTATCTTAAATATCACCATAAAACCTTCATCCAGTGACAGATGGGGAGAGAGACAGAGACCCACATTGGAGCACTGGACTGAGCTCCCAAGGTCCAGTTGAAGAGCAGAAGGAGAGAGAATATGAGCAAACAAGTCAGGACCATGAGGTGTTGGTCCACCACCAAGACAGTGTGCCTGAGCAAATGGGAGCTCACCAAATCTAGCTGGACTGGGACTGAACAAGCATGTTATCAAACTGGACTGAGAAGCCAATGATGATGGCACAGGGATTTGGCTCTACTGCATATACTGGCTTTTTGGGATCCTTTTCTATTTAGATGCATACCTTCCTAAGCCTGGATGGAGGGGGAAGGGCCTTGGACTTCCCACATGCCAGGGTACCCTGACTCTAAGATGTTGGGGGAGGACAGAACTGTGGGCTACCTGTCAAGAAGAGCTGCTAATAGGGGGTGGAACCAGCCCAAGAGAGAGAAGTGTATTGCAGTCAGCTAGGCTGAGAGGAGCTGGAGATCTGAAGAGACCTTTGGAACTAGTCACAAATACAATCCAGCTTCATCTTCACATCTACACACAATGACCTCTCTAGGCCTCCATGACACATGCCTTCCCTCAGTGGCTTTCCTTAGTCATGGAGGAAGGTTCCACAGCCCCTGCCTTGTATCCTTGATTCTAAAGACAGAACCACATTGCCAAAGCTTCCTAGTTCTGCTGCTTGCTGGGGCTGGAACTTGGCTCACTCCTTTAATTATATTTACATCACCTTTCTGTTGTTGATGGCTTCCCTCACTGTTCAAGCTTTCCTTTAATTCTTTTTCATAAGTTGGAAGCTTAACTGGGTGGGGTCTTGCCCTGCCTCACTACTACCTTTATCCTATTTAGAATCAGGCTTTTCTTTAAACTCTTTATCTACTTGACTTAGCTCAATCACATTTCCTGGTACTCCTTTTCTCTTCTAACTGTACATTTTGTATTTCTCTTCATCCAGCATGCTTCTTTTCATTACAGATCTGTATATAAGTGATTATTAATAACCATATGACATAGTCAATGAAAAGTTTTTGCACCCTAATAAGCCCCTCCACCAACACAATAATCTGAATCAGACCAAATCAAACCAATTTAGAAAAAGCCCAGGTGTGACGGATACCAATGCTACCAGATGGCTTTCCAACTCCTAGAATGAAGAGGAGGAAGGAAGACTGAAAAACCACATGTGTGCTCTCTTGGTTGCTGTTTAAAATACCCTGTGGGAGTGGTCTTGAGCATCTCTAGGGAAGGGTCATTATTTGACAGGCTTTCTCAGAGGTGGAATCTGGACTGCAGCAACTCCCAAGGGAGGGGAATTGGGATGGAACTTCCACCCAAACATTCCAGACTGTTTGGATATATGGATGCCATGGGCTGTGGTGTAGCCTTAACCCAAACATTCCAGGCTATTTGGGTATATGGGTGCTAGGGACTGGGGTGATACTTTCAACCAAACATTCCAGACTCTTTTGGTATAGGGACACAGGCTCAAGTCTGGCTACTTCCTGCAGGCATGGGACAATGGAGGAGAGGGGAGAGTTTGGAGTTGGTGATTAGCAGGAGATGTGGCTAGAGAGGCATTCAGTTAACTGCCATCCTGGAGTTTTCAGGCATCTGTTCCTTGAGGGAAATGAGAAGGCATGTTGATAGGGGGAAAATAGGTTTTTAATATGGGCCTTATGAATGGGGCTAGCCATGGGAAGGGTTATTAACTGCCAGAAAGAATGGGACAGAGAAATACCCTGGTACAGGAGAGACAAAGGTGAATGAAGGAGATGAGAGCAGATATGTCCTTTAAAACCAGATTTCAGTTGCTGGGTAGGTCCCATTTGAGCCTGGAGAGGTGGTATCAATGTTGAAGACCCATGAGCTGGTGCAGGTGCAGGTGCAGGTATTATCTGGAGAGCCCATCTACAGGTCAGTCTTGACCCAGACAGGAGTGACCTATAAGATATGCTTGAAAATAGGTGGGGTCAAATGGGCTCTGGACACTGGTTTTATCAGACCAGATTTCTTGACAGCAACAGAACTTTTCCCAGGAACCTGCAGGTATCTGCAAGACAATTGGAACAGATTTACATCTTGGTATCATAGCAAAAGGCTATGGCTTTAGGTTAAAAGGCATGACCATTTTAGAAGACAACTAAGGGAAATTGGAAACTCTGATCCTCTGAAGATACATCTGAAACCTGTTAATTTTGGACTATGAAGCCTGTGTAAGAGGCACACCTGTCTGTATTTTTAGCAGGAAACTTAACAAATGAAGTAATGAGCTACCAGTACCCTAGTCATCAAATGCCATTAGACAGATCTGAGAGGGATAAGTAAATGAGCAGAAGTGTGACAGCTTTTTTAGCTACACAGGCAATCCCAAGTCTCTCCATGGTCTTTGGCAAACATCAGTCTTAGAAGCAGTACTTGTCTTTTAGATGCTGAGTCTGGGAGACCTGATAGATTTTCCTGTGTGGATAGAGCTCAGTGATGTAGGAGGGTCATCTGTCTATGTGTTGCTTTCATTGGTTAATAAAGAAACTGCCTTG
>LOEQ01015325.1:0-15742 GCA_001685075.1 Bramus lutescens
TTTCTTTATTAACCAATGAAAGTAACACATAGACAGATGACCCTCCTACATCACCCTGGTGTTTTCTGCTCCCTTCTCCTCCTTGAGTTACTGAATGACTTACTCACTGATGGCCTCTGACCTGAAGTGTATGCCAAATAAACCCTTCCTCCTCCTAAGTATTTTTTAGGAGATGGTATTTAATTTATGACAGCAGCAGAAAATAAACCAGAATAAATCCCATTCTCAAAGAAAACAGAACAAAAGAAAAGGAAACCCAGCTTTAAAGGAACAAAAACATTAGGGAGATAGCCTAACCTTGCGGCCACTCCCACTCCAGATTTATTCTGTTATTTGTGTCTTACGTCAATGTTGCATACTTGAGACAATTAGTAACCAGCACTAGCATACTCCTGTAACCTGGTGTTTACATGGCTCTACCGTTTCCTTAGCTCGGCCTTTCTCTTTCTCTTCCCAGCACTGCATTACACTTAGGGGTCCTGTCTCCTTGGGTCCCTTTTGGCTGTGTTGATTCCTCAAGGTCTCATTTTGTGGGGCTGGAATGTGCATTATATTGGGAAGTTGTCATGTGCTCTTAAAGCTTGTTAAAAGCAGACTCCGAGAGTGAAGTGGGCTCTCCTGACTCAGACTCCAGTTATTTCTTTCAAGTAGAATCAAAAACGTTCTTCAGAGCATTGCTTCCTGAGACAGACTAGCCACCCATCTCTCACATTGAGCAAAGCGAGAAACAAAACAGTCGGAGCAAAATCATTGAACTCCTGAAAAACAACTCTGGTCAAAGTCTTCTGACAGAAAGCCTCCGCTCTAAAGCTGTCGCTCTAAAGCTCTTGTTTAGCACAAGATCTGGAAAGTTTGCAGAGGAAAGAACTGGAAGTGACCGGTGGAACGCTCTTCCATGAAGAGAGAGTTTGACCAGGCACTCCAGTTGACTGCCTAACCTGTCTGGTCAGTTTCAGTTGAGACGACAGCATCATCTGCCTGCTGTCAATCATTCCTCTACTTGAAAACCTGCTCAGAGGGCCTTGGGCTCTGCCCAGGACTCTGTCTTGGGCAGAAACTCGAGCTGACTGCTTCAACCAGACCAAAGTCTATTTCTACTGAATGTTTGCAAGGCCTCGATTTGTTCTACTGAATGTTTGCAAGGCCTCGATTTGTTCTACTGAATGTTTGCAAGGCCTCTCTAGCTTCTACTGACCATGTGTTCTTTTACTTCTGTTTACCACACACTTAATAAAGCCATTGATTCAAACCCAAAAGCTTACATAGAACATAGCTGTTGTGGTCAGCATCAGTCAGTCACAGGATAACAGCTTTCTTTCTTTTTTTCTCTTTCTTTTTAATTTTTAAGACTTTGATCATATCCTTTTCCTTATTCAATTCCTTCCATACCCCCTCCCCTTCCCTATCCACTCGCCCAACTTCAGGTTCTTTCTCAAAAAATAAACAAAAACCCAATACATCAACAAAATCCTCCCACGAAAACAAGAAACCAAGAAAACAAAATAAAATTACACTCAAGATGAAAAAGAATATCATGAATCTGTAACCAAATAAAAGTACAAACACAAAAATAAAAAGCCATGAAGTCCATTATATGTTGGTCCTGAACACATAAGGCCTGTCCTACAGTGACTGGTATACCCAGTGCCCCTCTTATAGACTAAACTGATGCTTCTTTTCCCAGCACGTGTAAGTGACAGTTCAGTTGTCAACCTTTATCCTAGTAGCTGGGTTTTTATTCATTCATCTTTTAAAAATAGAATAATCCAAAACTATCGTATCAAAGTTAGATAAGACAAACTCCTAGAAAGAAAATAGTACAAGAGAAAGCCCAAGGGTCAGAGACCTGCTCATTCACACACTCAGCAATCCCATAAGAAACACGGAATGGAAGCCCTAATACACACACTGAGAACCATGCGAAGACCAGCACAGGCTCTGAGTTTGTAAGAGCTCACCTCACGCTGATTGAGAGGCCTTGTTTTTTTAGTGTCCTCCGTCCTCGCTGGCTCTTGCTCTCTTTCCACCTCTACTTGGGGAATGGCCTTGAACTCATTGGCACAGGAAAAGACTTTCTGAACAGAACACTGCTAGTACAGGAACTAAGATCGACAATTAATAAATGGGGCCTCGTGAAACTGAGACATTTTTGTTTCAAAGGAGTAAATATTCCAAGGTTGCTGAGGAAATCTCTGGCTGAGAAGATTTCCCTTTTTCCAAGTTGGCTCAGACGTAGGTGAAGCAGACTGGTGTGGACTACCAAGCTGAAAACGTCTGAGCCATATCATGTGGCTCGGAATTTGCAAATGGTCACTTGGAGAAATTAGCTGATGATTTTGACCAGATGAGGCTGGTGCTATTGAAAATTGAGATTAAACAGGACACGGAAAAATTCCCTTTTGGAAAAGAAAATGGCAGATTTACAGAACCTATAACAACTGAACTGTCCTTTACAATGGCTGTGGGAGGGAAAGCCAGTTTCTCCCAATAGACTGACATGGAGTACATCAACCACTTCAGAACAGAAATGTTTAGTGTCAGACATCTGTTCTCAGAGACCAAGTGCATACTCATCAAAATCTAGTCAAGAAAGCCACAGGTAAAAGAGAAGCAAAATCAAGGCTAGGAAAGTCTCTAACAGTTGCTGCAACCGGGTCACAATGGGACTCCAACACCTGGGAAGGTGATATGCAGAATGATTATAAAGGGAGTGAGAATAAACTCCACAAAAACCTGGACGTTCATGTGTCTACTGAAGAAAACCAAGGAGAATAAAATCTGCATCTAAAACTGCAAAGACAGAGCTAACAGGTGAAGAGTTCTGGTTCCCTGTGTATTTTCTCTTCTTCGTTTTATTTGTTATGAAAAGTGCTTATTGATCAAGGTCAATGATCAGTAATTCTTAGACTCTGTGAAAACACCGCACACACATGCACGCGCGCGCACACACACACACACACACACACATTCTCACTTACTATAAAAATCTAAGCAGTGAAGATATTTACCTAGGACAGAAAAGCAGATTACCTTTCATAGTTAAACAATACATAAGGAAGGAATCTTAATTTGTTACCCTAGTCCTTCAATATAATTTAAGTAAAAAGGGCAGTAAGTAGTTAAGAAAGATGTTTAAAAGCTATAAGGTTAAAAATATTTTATATAAAAAAGATTCATAAGGTAAAAGATAACTACATTTTCCAAAATAAAAAATATATAAATGATATTAACAAAGCTTAAATCCAAGTGACAAGGAGTTGGATAAGTCACCTAAGATTTATAGAGAATAGAACTTAGTGATAATATGTTTAATAATTAAAGTTTATTAAAAATCTCTAAGGTGCTATCAGTCTATTCATGTGAACACTTATGAACACTGACCATAAATAAGTAAATAAACAAATAAATAAAAGAATATCTAAAAATAGCAATTACTTGTGTTTTCCTAATTTTATTAGGCTTCTATCACTTAGTAAAAGTAATTTTTAACAAAATTAAGGTTATTTAAAGACTGTTTCCTTTTTCTTTTCCCCAAACTTTTTCTATATGTTATACAAAAGTTAAAATTTTAAGACGGATAAAGTCATCCTTCTAGGTGTTCAGTGGACAGTGAGGATCAGAAAAGATAGCCACCATCTTGATCCTTGCCCTCTAAAGACAGCTGGGATACAGCAGACAATAGGACCTCTCTGGTAACTTCCCTGTCCTCTTGACCAGAGATGCCATGGAGTTTTCAGACATTAAGCTAACCAGCACACATCCCTCAAGAGGTGAGTCGATAGTGATGGCTAGGCTTCCTGTGATTGCAAAGGTAGCTGCATGGTCAGCGCCAACTCTAACTCAGCCCCTCAACGGCACAAAAACTAAGGGAGTCAAGGCTCCTGTCCTACGTCCCTAAGGTCAAGCCCTAAAGACTCGCAACTAGCTTTAAACATTACAAAGTTTAGTCTGTGGCCATCTACAAGGCCTTAAACACCCAATAAAAATTATACCCCAAAAATGTAAATAATGTTGCCAGCTTTGGCCAATTTAAAAGGAGTAATTTGTCAATTTCCAGTAAACGGTTAACTGGGTTTATCTGTCTAGGATTAGGTTTTATTTAAAAAGCAAGCAAAAACAACAACACCCAAAATTGAATAAAAGAAGGGGCTACGAAGTAATTAAAACATATACCTTCGCTATGGATCTATGACCCATAGCTTCTGGCAGTGAAACCATCCTCATAAGAAATTTCTTTATAACAACCACTCTTGGGAAATCATTTTTATTATATATTTCTTGCCTCCTTAAATGGCTAATCAGATGGATCTTTTTCAAAATTTGATAAATTGCTTCTGAGGCATATGGACAATATAGAGATAGATAGGTTTGGGTGAATGTCTCTCTACTTGGATTTGTCTAATATCTTATTCATGATTAGACTGTGCTGAAAGAAGACCACAGATGTGCTAATTTCATGGCATTGTATTTAGGATATACATTATTGACATATTCACAAATCTTGAGCTTTGTTTTTAAAATAGTTGTACATTTATAGAAACATTCTGAAGGGCTCTGAATTCTCATGTATCCCACATCAGCTGTTCCTATCTTAAAGTATTTATGCGACATGCCATACATGGTATAATTAACAGACCCAGACTGATAAACTATTAACTGAATTCCATGACTTATTCATATTCTCATGGTTTTATTTATCCTTTGGCAATTTCATACATGCATATAAGATATTTTGATCGTATTTATTCAAATTTGCTTTTCCTTAACTACCCCCTATAAGTCATTATGGAAGCCTTCTAACACCCCCCTTACTTTTATGTATTTTAAAACAATAGAATCCTGTGAGTTTTATTATTGTTGATTCCATGTTCGTGGGTCCATAGGTATAAGTTTATTTACTAGATCATGGGTAGCTTGCCAGTGGTTACAACCTGAGGAAAATTGGCCATCAGTAGCCGCTAACTACCAATACTTCCTCATCTGGGGGCGCTGGTTTAGTGGGTTCTCCCACCATCCATACTGCCATGTTAAAAGACATTATCCTGTGCAGTTGCTAAGAACCCCTGAGTGCAACATGTCCAAAAGACAGCATTTCGCCGAGAACCTCCTCATTGTCCAACTCTTGCCTTCCCCCTAACCCCTCTTCTGTGATGTTTCCTGAGCCTTGGGCGGCAGTGTAGGAGAGACAGGTGTCCCATTCAGGGTTGAACTTCCGACAGTCATTTATCCTAAGCTCTCTGCATTAACTGTTGTGCATCCGCTTACATGAAATAACTTTTCTCACAAAAGCCTAGAGTAGTCAGAACCTGTGGGTAAAATCACAACTGTCCAGAAGGCATCTAGACAATCTATCCACTTAACAAAACAGCAGTGGAAGGTAGCTGCTGGAGCACCTGACAGCCTCAGCCACGGAATTTTGACCAAGTTCACAACACCAAGCATGAAGACCTCTCATACCTCAGTCCTAAATGGCAAGCAGAAAGTGACTGGTTGCACCCACACCATTAGTACCACCGTTGCCCTAATGCAGTGATTCTCAACCTGCGGGTAACAGCCCCCCCACCTTCACAGGGTCACCTAAGACCATCAGAAAACATAGGTGTTTACATTTCCATTCAGAACAGTAGTAAAATTTCACTGAGACAGCAATGGAAATAGTTTTATGGTTGGGATCCTCATAACATGAGGAACTGTATTAAAGAGTCACAGCGCTAGGAAGGCTGAGAACCGCAGCTCTCATTGATCCCTCTTGCCTAGCAGGTTAACCCTGTAGCAAGCTCTGCATTTGATTTGGTTTGAGCATTAATGATTTCCCCTCTTCAGCAGCCTGCATAGGTCTTCTGGCACTATGGAAACTAGCCAGTAGAAGGGAGACTTCCAGGTCAGTTCAAAGTTGATTTCTTTATGTCTTTGCAACCAAAGGGTGTGGTGTCTTCAGCATCTAGTTACAATGGGCAACCAAGAACAAGGGCATAGCCAACAATTCACAGGGAGGTCTCCCACTGCTGGCAGGAGAATCTTCATCTAATATCCCATGATTTCTGGAAACATCATTATCTACTCATGTATGGCACGTCCATTCAAACTCTCTTTAAAATTATGTTCTTACTTAGCTTACAAATAATGGATTTCCAGAAATCGTTTCATGCATCCTTTGTCTGCGTTTGACTCCTCCCCACTCTCTCTTCTCATCGTCAAATCTTTCATTTCTGATAATAGTAATTTGTGTCACGTCTATTTTTGTCTCCCTTAGTTTGACTAATGATGTTTATCAATTCTATTGATCTATTCAACTTAAACCTCTCTTTATTTTCTGCCTACTTAATATGTTAATAGCTGTCTGTTATTTTCTGCTACTGTAACAAATCATCTTAGATTGAATAATTTATAAAGAAGAGAAATTTATTTCTACCAGCATGGGAGGCTGAGGAATTCAAGATCAAAGGGTCACATCCTGTTGGAACTTCTCACAGCACCCTAACATAATGGAAGCCATCACCCAGCAAACAGCATCTGTATCGACTGGGGAATAAAGATGAAACCATCCATTACTGGGACAGTGGCATGGATTTATTCATAAGGACCAGGCTTTGGTGCTGATCAACTCTCTAAGATCTCAGACCATAGTACCGTTAAACTGACTGTTGAATTTGGCCTTGTGTTTCAGAATCCTCAGCAAAAACTAAAATGAGATTATCGATGTGCTCAACAGCCCCAGTGGAACTGTCTTCAGGGTCCCCTCTTATTTGTCTTGCCAGTTTTGCTGGTGTTTACAGACATTCACCATTAGTGTGGGGTCATAGTTTTGGAGAACTATTTTTGAGAGAGGGAGTTGTTACTATGTAACATTGGGTGAGCTGGAACACCCTACATAAATCAGGGTGGCATTGAACTCACAGAGGTCTGCTAGTCTCTGTTTCCTTAGCGCCAGGCGGCTTGTGCCATCCCACTGAGGACTGACCCTCTTATCACTGGCTAAAAGCACTCTGCCCTGGTCCTAGTGAAGAAGCCTGTTTTGTCTGACATCATTTCACTCTTAGAGCTTTCTGTTGCTGTTATCTTGGAATATCTTCCATCACCAACTGTTTTATCATTTTTGTTTTTGTGATGCTGACACCCCAAAATGAACTGGGGCTTCATATATGAAAAGTAGACTCCCTAACCTGAGCGACATTTCCAATCCAAGATTCATTTCTAACTCACGTGTGTGTGTGTGTGTGTGTGTGTGTGTAATACTTTGAGTACGTTTCTCACGGCTAACACAGTGGAATTAATTTCCAGCACATTTAGAAATGTTCTCTCTTCTCAGTGTTTGCTCTTGTTTCCTTCCTTCTCTGTTTAAGAGACCCTGTGTATGAAGGCATGCTATTTCTTCTTTGTGCCTTTCATCATTTCTTCTGTTTTTCAGTACTCTATGTTCTGAATTACATAACTGACGCTGATTTAAAATTTTCACCACCTAACACAATACGACTTTACATGTAGCAAGACAGCTTTCAAGAGTATCTTGTCAATTCCTGGGCCCCATTCCCGTTACATGGATACCATCGCAATCACTTATCCATATTCTATAATATTTCATTATATTATTATTTCTGTTACTTTAAGCAAACACTTTTGTATTATTATGCATTTACTTTTTAGGCAGACCTTTACTCTATTGTCCTAGCCGGCCGAGAACTCGCTATTAAATTCATAGAGGTTTGCTCTTCTCTGCCTCCTAGGTACTGAGATTAAAGTCATGTGTCAACCCATCTACATTTGCAGTTCTTTAAGAGCAAAGAAAAAATAAAAAGGAAAAGAAATTAAAGAAGAAACAAAACATTCTGAGCCTATTTGTTTGTTTTAATTTTTAACTTAGCACATAATGCATGAGAGAACACTGTGATATCTCTTAACAGAGTGTATTTGAGTGACTCTCCTTCCCCGTCTCTTGACATCCTGGCATCCTTTATCTTCCCAGCAGACCCACGGCGATGCTCTCCTCTTCCACATCTGGATGCCCTTTTCCCATTGTCCCATCTTTACTCACCACCCTGCCACCCTCCCTGGGACTCCTTGCTTTTATTGTTATCTTTTATTGCTATATTTCAGTGTGGAAGGATTTGACTGCTGTATCTAACTCTGCTCAGTTCTTTCCTTGCTCAGGCCATGTTCTTATGAGTCAGTCAAAAGCATTCTTCATTTCCATTACACACATTTTTGTGTCAAACATTTCTTCTCTGTTCTTAGCTTCTTTTTCTTTGTGCATGTTCTCCATCTGTTCTCACAAATTATCTGGTTTTTTCATGAACCCTAAACATATTTATCTTGTTGAAATTCCTGGTCTGATGAGTCCAACATCTGTGTTACATCAGAGTTGGCTTCCAGGAAGTTCTCTGTTGGTTTTTCTGCCATGCTTGGAAATCTCTTATGAATGCAGGTCTTGTTATATTGGCAATAGGAATGGGGGAAGAATGGTTCTATGCAAAGAATTAACATTAGAATGGGCGCAGTGTCTTGCTTGATGTTTGCTTTTGCCATCACCAAATTTCTTTCCTGCTCTTTCTTTTATCTTGACTGTTAGTTCTAGTCATCTCTAAATATTCTTTTAATTACAGTCTGAGTTTTGCAACAGTTTCAACCACAGCCTACCATCAGTCTTCAGAAGCTCTGTGATGCGGTGCTCACTTGTGGTGGAGGCCCATCAGTTTATGATCAGATCTCCATTCTTGAGTGGCTTGGTTGTGTTGAGCAGTGGTGGCCACATCTGTAGCCAGCATCATACTTTCCATTGCCCTCTCAGGTTAAGCAGTGACTTTTGGAGAAGGTTCTTCTTCCAAGTAAGATTCAGGTACCATAAACAGTGTCTCTAGAGAACAGGAACTTTGCCATGGAGATGCCCCTGGGAGGGTTTCACCAGTACTTCTCTAGTTCTCCCACCAAAGCCAAGAGGGAATTTTTCATGGATTTTTACAGTGAACTCCTGGTGGTCCTCCAGAGTCACTGAAGTGTAAATGTCACTTCAAAGCCTACAGACTCTGGGTCTCACTGAAATCCTGCCTACATCTAGTATCCTAAAGGTCATTAGCATGGCCTCTGAAATGCTCCCTCAAACTCCTGTGCCCCAAGGCTTCTGTGACTCTGAGCAGATGCTGGCTATGTTTCCGAATTCTCCAATCTCCCCCATTTTAGGGTGCTAGTTTCATGCAGCTGCTGCTCTGACTTGTCGAAAAGTATGTTAATTTCTGTTCTGTTCAGATTTCCTTCTTTTCAAGTTGGTTTAACACTCTCCATGCCCCTTTGATGCATCAAGGCTTTAAATAGGAGTTCTGCTTACCTTATATTCCAGACAATATACAGAATAAATGGTTTCCTTTAGTTTATGGAAAGGTTTTGTTACCTTTTAAAGAAAAAATAAAGACAGATAAATTTTGAAAAAAATCCATAAAATATAACCATCATATAGTCAAAACTAAACATCTCAAAATTCATAAAATATTCCAGCTACTTTTATTAGATACTTCTTGCTGTCAAAGTGTATGATTTGCAGCTTTAACTTAGTCGGGTCCTTCATCATCTAAAGCTGTAAATCTCTGTGAAAGTGCTGGACTCTCACTACTTCTGGGACATTTTTACCACTGTTCATTGTCATTGCAAAACTATGTCCTTCTCAAACTACAGTGACTTCCCATTAGAAGTAAATAACATGGACTCTGACAGAGTTCATTTAGCTCTAGTAGATGTCAAGCAAATATCCACATCAAATTGAGCAAGAATTTTGTTTCACATCTGTTTCACTTGATAAAATAAGTTCCTGTGATGAGGAATTTCTTTGATTTGTGTCACACTTTTTATGGCTAGGTGGTAGTGGATGTTAGCAATAATAATTTTCTTAGAAGTTATGGAGAAGGAAACATCTGACTTCCTCTGTTTATAGCAGAATTTCCTATGCCCTACATTAGAAGGCCTCAGGGTTCAGAGGTCTTTTCTTTCTCAGAAGAAAAATTTTATATCTGCCAAGTTAGATAAATCAAAAGAACAGCAAAGATGCAGAGGTGAGTGCAAAAGACATTTTCCCCCTTAAATCTTCTGCTCCAAAAGCAAAGATCATGGCCTCAGGGTACCTGAGATTTCAGCGTTAAAGGGCAATGTCCCAGATCTAACACATTTGCTATGAGTGCTCCATCCAGAAATGGAAGATATTCCTGAAATAGAATAATAAAAGAGTATGACGACTTTACAAATAAAGTCACCATACACCTGCAAGCCCAGAATTATCTCTGTATCATCTCTACACATGGCAATGTTGACATTCCATAATAAAAACTGCTTTAAGTACATCCAGAATTTAAACTGCCTTTTTTTTACAAAGGGGGATTACCTGGTTCCCAAGGGTGAGTTTTATTTACATTCTTCCATAAAAGAGATCTGGACTCAGTGTACAAATGGTGGATCATGGGTCTGGGGAAGGTCTCAGCAGTCAAAAGCACTTGCTGCTCTTCCAGAAGACGAGTTTGGTTCCCACAGCCTACATAAGGATGCTTGTAAACACCTGTAACTCCAGCTCTGGGGCATTTGACACTCTCTTCCATCCTCCTCAAGCTCCTAGACATAGTCAGAGATAACAAAGACACATGCGCACACCCATGTGCTCTCTCTCTCTCTCTCTCTCTCTCTCTCTCTCAGATTGTATTTTTGTTTTAAAAAAATCAGTGTTCAAAATGAAAAACTTTAGGCAAGAAATGGGAAAACATTGGATTATTATCAAAACTAGAAAATAAATATCTGTGAAACCTTATTGACCTAAATAGTTAAGTAAACAAACAAGTGATTGAATTTAGACCAATATAGAAGAATCTTAAATAATCAGTGCAGATGATTCACATGAATAGAATATGCAGCCTAGCTGTTCCTCAGCTAGGGCTGCTCAGAGTCTTCCTTTTAGTGTATATTCTATGAAAGGGGAAATGGGAATCTTTACTAGAAGCCTGGATGTTAGTGCTTAACCAAGAATAAGTCAAAGGTGGCATTAGGAGCAGTCCTCCATCGTTTTTGCATACCCTTGGTGTGGTGTGAAAGATACCATCCCTTTGTGGCCTCCACCCCAAAGCTTCTAAGTTCTGTGGAACTGTCAGAAAACTCTCAGCAAGAACACATTGTGGAGCAGTGAACAGTGAACTCACACCTTCTCGGGGTTGAGAGGGTGAGCAAAAATGAGGGAAACCACTTAGAGGCAAGAGGACCCAGCGAGGCATGAGAGGAAAGGAAACATGACATGCGGACCATGTGGACGGTGTCCTTCAACGCTGCAAGCACTTTAGTAAAAGGCTTCCTAATGAAGTGTGTGCTGTGCTCAGTAGGAAAGAACAGCTGTTCTTGGTTGTGAAGAAGGCCTTGTAAGCAAATAAGATGTTAGAGATGTGCATACAAAATCAGAAACAACAACAAATGTCAGGAAGATCTTGTGTGGGTGTACATGTAAATGAAGACTACCCTCAAATTTTAAAATGCTTATTAATTCGTTTATCAGTTTTCCAACTAGTGTACAAAATTAATTGGAGAAGAATCAAGACCATATGTCTGCCTTAGTTATTTTCTGTTGCCGTGACCAAACACCAGAACCAAGGCAACTAATTAAAGGAAGCCCTGGGGCTCAGGGGTTCAGAAGGCTACAGTTCATGTCCATCATGGCAGAGAGTGTGGCAGCAGATAGGCGGGCATTTCAATGGAGCAGTGGCTGAAAGTTTATATTAGACACACAAGCAAGGGGGAGAGAGGGAGGGAGGCAAGAACTGAGGATGCCACGGGTTTTTGAAATAGTAAAGCTGATTCCCATGGTGCCCCTCCTCCAGCAAGGCAACATTTCCTAATCCTTCCCAAATAGTTCCACCAGCTGGGAACCAAGTATTCAAGTATCTGAACCTATGACCTATGGGGACCGTTCTCACTCAAACCACCACAATTTAGCGTAGTCTGTCCTATTTGGGTAAGTTCCTCCTGCAGTGAGAGTGAGGGCCTATTTACTCATCTGCTCAACAAATGTACTTTGAGCACATCTTCTGTGTCGCTGCCAGGAGGCAGAT
This sequence comes from Bramus lutescens, assembly GCA_001685075.1. Taxonomy (NCBI): domain Eukaryota; kingdom Metazoa; phylum Chordata; class Mammalia; order Rodentia; family Cricetidae; genus Bramus; species Bramus lutescens. Next base: position 12,066 of record LOEQ01015325.1, read on the forward strand.
GAACAGCACTAGACAAAATAGTTGACTATGTTTTGTCCTTGGTCACTGTGAGAAGGGCAATAGCAAATATATGATGATTGCAACTGCTGACATTGATTGTCAGCTTGACTCCATCTATGATCAATGGAGAAACAAGCCTCTGCACACAGCCATGAAGGGTTATCTCGAGGAGGTTAGTTGAGAAGACTCCTCCCAAGGTGATTAGCATTCCATGACTGGGATCTTGGACTGAATAAAGAAAGTGAAAGCAAGTACAGCTCAAGCATTGGTTCCTCTTTGCCTCTTGATTCTCAATGCAATTTGATCAATGGCCTCTTGCTCCTATGGCAACGCCTTCATCCCTGTGGTGGAATGCATCCCTCCAACTGCAGTGCCTAACAAACCCTTCTGTTCTTAAACTACTTCTTAGTACTTTGTCATAGCAATGAGACAAATCACTAATAAGATGATTTTTTAAAAGCCCCAAGTTCTAGGGAAAGAAAATGAAGAGACGCCTGAGCACTTTTAAAAGTAAATTCAGCCTCTGCGTGTGGGAGGCAGTGATGGACTCAAATCATGTCCCGCTATTGGTGAGGCTGAAGCTAAATTTTAGGGTGTGGATGAGAACAGAGGGCGTGCTGAGGACGAGCCAAGGTTTCTGACAAAGAAAGACACACATGCACAGCCCAGAACATGGAGAACAGAATGTGCTTAGGATCTAAGAGTGGATGAATGTGGATGGAGCAGAGAAACAAAGGCCTTGAAAAGGGACTGATCATCCTTGTCAATGTTTTATTTTAAAAGTACAGTAATCTGGGAAGGTCTGGGAAGGTCTGGGAAATCCTGCTCACAGCTACCAACCTCCAGCTCTTCTGAGAAGGCTCTGTACCCCGCAGGAAGCAGATGAGGTGCTATATAGTGTGGGAGCCCAGACTCAGGCCTCGGCAGATCAGATGGAGATGAAAGCTGTGCTTTCTGATCTGCCCAGTGCACACACAGCACAGAATGTGCGGCAGCCCCATTCCCACAGGCCCTCCTCCCCTAAGGACACAGAGGCTGTGAGAGCACAGAACTGACAGAGCCCTCGCCCTATTGGCCTGCATGCTGTTTCCCTTTCAAGTTCAAGAAGACACTTGAAATGTAAACAAGACACTGGTGTGGGGATGACCTGTAATCTTGAGCTCATTCTGTTTTCAAGGAAATATTGGGGGGAAAATCTTCAGTGCTTTGTGAATATCAGTGATATTCTGGACAAATATCACAAATCGTCTCAACAAAACAGAAGGGAGAGCTTCCATCTGATTTGATACATTCACCTTTGGTGAGAGGGATCCAGGGCATAGTGAGTCTTTTATTTTCAATTAAGAGCATTTTCTTTTAAAACAAATTGACATAAAATTGACGATTGTATGATTATATTTTTATCACAATAGTGTGGATCAAATAATGACATTCAGAGGGGCCGAATACAGTTCCTCACGTGGAGTATCGGCTTCACAGACCGGTTCCTTATCATGCAGCTTTCTTGCATACTCATTTGTAATGCTCCAGTTTTATGATTGTCTGGAGACATCTTAGTAACATGTGGCAAAACTCACGAGAACACATCAAGTCTTTGGTTTCAAGTTCTGAGAGGGGAACATACATTTTCCCCAACCAAGATGCTTGAGTGATGGAAATTAGACCTTCTCTACCCTCGGGTACTTGCCAATGTCACACAACATTGACATTCATCCTTGTAATTGTGATGTGAGAAATACGACTTTTGGGAGAGCCAGCTCCAGTGTGCTGAAGCTTCCTGGGGCAGAATTATTTCTAGACTAAAATCAGATAAATTCTCCCCACTTGATTGCTAAAGGGTGGCCAATTTACTCTAGCCATTTTGTCAATGGAAAAATTAAATAGATGAACAAACCTTCCTTAAAATGATTGCTAATCGTCTACTACTAATGGTTATTATGTGTGCAGGGACTCTTTGCGAGGAACCATGGAGGATTTCCGCGTGTGAAGCTGAACTATCTAGAGAGAGGTTCGCTAAATGCTACTTCATATGGAAGGCAGGTCTGAAGCAAGGGTTCTCAGATGGGTGTTTATGAGAGCTTCAATTTTGAGGTCACATAGCATAATATCACAAGCCATGAGATACTATCATAAGTTTCTATTGTAGCTAAAAACCATCATAGCTAAAAATCGTGTTATCTGCTCAGCCACCAGGGACACCCCACACACACTCCAGCTAGTAGAGCTCACTGAATAATGTCACCCAACAGGCTAGTCTCAGACACCAAGCCTTTATTCTAAGTACAGATGACTAGAGAGAAGCTACTGAAGGTTTTACTAGGAAAGGGGACAGTTGTAAAATTTGTCCTAGCAGGGAGAGCATGAAAAAGAAGCAGCTGTTTACTGATACCTAGTTCCCCTAGCAAATCTTTCCTCTCCTTTCTTTGTTGTTGTTGTTGTTTGTTTGTTTGTTTGTTTGTTTTCGAGACAGGGTTTTTCTGTAGCTTTGGAACCTGTCCTGGAACTAGCTCTTATAGACCAGGCTTGGCGGCCTCGAACTCACAGAGATCCACCTCTGCCTCCTGAGTGCTGGGATTAAAGGCGTGTGCCACCACCGCCCAGCTAAGACATTTTCTTCAAGGCTGGGGATGATGTTCCCTATAGCCTTTCCTTTCTGCGCCCCCTGCCCGCTGGACCTCTCTCTTTGATCAGTGCAGTTAGTGAAGGTTCATTTCGAAGAGTCAAAGAATATAAAAAAGAGGAACATACCTCTCTCACTCAGAGAGAAAGGATGTGTTCCAGAAGAATGATGGTTGCTTTCAAAATTAGTGTTTTGTTAATGTTCAATTTGTTATAGAATCACACACCACAGTGAGGAGATTAGCAGAAATCTGAAATAAACAGGCCATTGTCAGAAAGTGATAATGCTGTTGCTATGGGGTTTTAAACCAGCCTGCTTTCACCTTCCCAGATTAGCCGTGGATAGAAAATAAACCCGATGATAACCACACTGTGAGCACTTGGCATTTACGAATTGGCAAGTGTTGCCTGTGCTGTCTTGGGATGTCAATGGTGGGTAACTACCATCACCATGATCGTGATTTACTATCCCTAAGAAGTGTCAATACCTACGGAGATGGAGACAGTTGTCTGCATCTTTTAATACTTGCATCATAAAGTAAGGTATAAAACACTGTTTCATGTGCAGAGACACAGTCTACATTCAAAGCACATGAAAGGGAGTGAAAAGCATGTGATCCTTGGTGTTTGTTATGTCTACAGGCTTTGGTGCTCAGGAAGGCAGACCTTCAAGTAGAAGTGTGATTGACCAAAAGTAGTTTTCTTGAGGTGTTTTGTTCAGAAAGATGCTGAGAACATAGCGAAAATGCTAATGGAATTGTATAGACTGCAAGCATTTGGGGAGGAAGTAGTGAACCATGGCTTGAACCACGGCTTGTGTTGGTCAGCTTTCCAACACCGTAACACACGCCTGACATGATCGGTTTATAAAGAGGAGAAGTTTAGGCTCACAGTGTTGGATGCTTCATTCAGTCAGCTGGTATGATGCTTTGGGGGCCTATACAAGAGGGAAGCATTTTGTGGAAGAAGCTTCTCACGTCCACATAACTATTAAGCTGAGAGGAGAGAGAGAGAGACAGAGAGAGAGAGAGAGAGAGAGAGAGACAGAGACAGAGACA